>BJBW01009891.1:0-16681 GCA_004320125.1 Scolopax mira
TTAAATATTCTTGAGGATGAGACTGTAACCTTGTAACGCTTTTAGCTATAATATACATATTTTTTTCATTTTAAATGCTAGCTCATAATGACATTGTGAAGTAGGGATCCCAAGTCAGCCTTATTATCATGGTGTCTCCTTGAGCTGAACCTCTGAGAAATGTGAAGGGGAGACCTTTTGGAATGAACAAATCCTTTAGCTGCCTATAATTATTTATTAAAATAGGCTACCGGGATAAAGGATGGGGAGGGGGAGGGAGGAGCAGCATTCCTTTCTCTGTACGTCCCTCCGTGCAGACACACGTATGTTTACATATCCAGCCACCAAGTGAAGTGATTGCAGTGTCCAAGCCCTGTGTTTTAGAAATATAAAATCATGGATGTGCAGAAAAAGAAGGAAAAAAAAAAAACAAAACAACCCAAAGCCACCAAAAATCCAAACAAACAAAATAACCAAAATAAACACACACAAACGTGAACAGATCAAACATTTGTTTTAGGAACCAAAAGGAAAATGCTGCGTCCTGAGCACAGAGAGAGCATCCCCAGCATCCCAGTACAGCTGCTGGGGATTTTCATGTAAATGCCTGGTTTGGGAGGTTTGGGAGGGATGCCGTCCTGTACCGGGGCTTACGGCTCCACGGGAAAAGGAAAATCAGGATGGGATCAATGTTTTGCCCACTGGGTGTGTGAGCAGTGAAAGAGAAGCCTCATTTGCTGGGCTGGGGAAAGGGAGGAAAAAAAGCAACAAACCAACCTAAAAAAGCCAAGGAAACAAACAAACGAACGAACGAACAAAACAAACAAACAAAAAAAACCCACAAACACCAAACCTGGCTGTCGTTTGATTTCCAGAATTGCATTGCCTGCTGCAGATTTCTCTAACTTCATTAACTGGCCCATCCAGCACGTGGGGTTTGTGCTGTGGGTATTGCAGAAGTCACGGAACCCTCTGGCTACGTCTTGAGAAATTTTATAAACTTAGCAGGCTATTAAAAAAAAAAAAAAAGAAATCTTTGGGGTCAACTTTCCACTTGTGCCTTTAGCTCTTGAGCAAGTACTTTTATGGTTTCTTCTAATATATAGGATTTATCTGCGGCTCTGTGAAGAGCTTTTAAATTTAATCCAGCGTTGAAGTAGTAATTTGTTGCTAGTGCTTTCTAACAGGCTTTTCTTTTAACTTTCCCGGGCTGCGGGCTCTTTGTGCGGGCTAATCTGTGACACACAATGCCAATCTGCTCGGGGTATCTTGGCTTCGGACCTCAGATGTCCTCAAAATAGGAGGAATGAAAGTTGGTGAGTGCACGAGGATGGGGACGGGAAGATGGGCACCGTCTGGCAGCGGCGCTGGGGGGGTTTTGGGGGGGCTGCACCCGTCGGGGGCTCGGGAAGCCCTGGCAGCAGCGTGATCCCTCTCGCACGGACGTTACGCTCGGAACTTGGTTGGGATCTGAGCTGGTTTTCACGTCTACGCACGGAGCTGTGGGTGGGCAGCATTTACAGCAGCTCCTGCAGCTTTTCGGGGAAGTCCGTAGGGTTTTTTTCAGTCCGCTCAGATCATAATTTTTTTTTAAATCCATTTTTAAATTTGTAGTAATGTTTGGCGTTATTTTTTTCCTGGAGGAGGCAGTGGTAAAGGCTTTCCATCTATATATTTTTTTATTTTCCAGAGAGGAGAAAAAAATCATGGAAAAGAGTCTTTTACCAACGGTTTATTGTATTTGAAGTATACACAATTTAAAATTTTTTTAGAGTGAGAGTTTCACCATTCTGCCTTACAGATGCACATCATTCTCTTTCCTTGTGAAAAAAATTGTATTTTTTTTATGATCTCAGTTGATCGATGAATATTTTATTCCAGACACAAAAACATATTGGGGACATGTTTGGACATAGTATGAGCATTTGAAATAAAGCACAACAAATATGAAATAGTCTCTCATAAATAAAGATACTGAAGCCACAATATTAAAAATGGGAGTAGCTCTGCCTGCCTCCCTTTTATCAAGAACTATTTCTAAACTAGACTGATATTACAGGAGGCTTTTTGGCAGCTATAGCTCGGGCAAGAAATGTTGATGTATTTACGTGAATTATGCCTGTCCTTTATATTTTTAAGTCTGGGGGGGGAAATGATACCTTTTATACATTGCATAAATTTGTTCCTGTGGCACAACATGCATCAAATTTTGCTTCTCTTGCAGTACTGTTAAAAATACACATTTGGGAGCTCTGGGCACCCAGATCTGGTCCTGGTCCCTACCGAACAGGGATAATTACACCGTCGTCACCGGGTCCTTCTGCCTTTTTCCTGCCAGCTACCCTCGCACAGGAGTTAATTAATTACAGCCCAAACCGTACGTTTCCGAAAGGATGAACCACAGCCCAGAAATATTTTTGAGCCATAAAGTGGGGAACTCGCAGGTACGGCAGCACGTGTTTATAGAGGCTTATAGGGATGATTTAGTGAATATGAGAACATATTTTGTGCTCCATTGTTTAGACTCAAGAAGGCATAAAATCTTTAACATCTATTTATCATCTAGCTATTTTAATGTAAACATTTGTCTATTTGGATGAAGTGTTTTCATTATTAAGCTAATTTCCACATGTTTCAGATAGACTGATGAGTTCGAAGCAGAGCACTTGCTGATGAGAAACGAAATTCTGCCTCGGCTCAGCCTGCTGTCAGATACATCTTCATTAGTTTTTGTCATTCACCGATGGCAAATGCTCTATAAATGAGATGACGATCAGGTCCGCCTTGATAACTTGCCTTATCTCATTAGTTTTCACATCAAAGTTAATCAGCAATGTGAATTGTAATTGCTGGAAGAGACAATGCAATAGATCACTCGGCCTTTTTTTTCTGTATGGCATCTTGAAACATCAGCAGGCTGGTGTGAGTAGATAGGCTCAGAAAGAAAATGATGTGGAAAGCATAATAAGCAAGCTGCTCAGAATTAATGAGCTTACCCAATAAGAAAAGAATAACCAATCAATGTGAGTTGGGCAAATATAATTTAGGAATAATTGCTTGATTGGTTGTCTATAGTAGACTGATTTGACCACACACAAGGATTAAGAATTAAGATGTCAAGGCAAAAAATAATTTGGCAACTCAGGGCATGTAATTTTTTGTTTCCTTCCCTTTATGAGTGAAAGCGATTGCTGTTTGATATGTTATTCCCCGAGAATGAAAACATTAGATAGACACACACTGGTGGGTTTGGTGGTGTGGGTGTTTGGTTTTTTTCTCCTTTATGCTTCTTTTATAACACAAGCTCTTTCAAAGCTCACTGGGGATATTTCAGTACGGGATGTTAAAAATGAATAGAGTTTGTTTAAAAAAATAATAATAAAACCCCAAATGTCTTCATTTGCAAGCGTTGCATTGAAAAGAGCTGCGAGTTGGAAGGTGCTGTACACAAAATGCTAGTTTCTGGCAAAATGATGTGCCTGGGTGTTTGCAAAGCCCGGGCATTACTTGGTCCAAATCTGAAAGGCAATTCTTGCGGTACACATGCTTTTAATATATTTTTCCCCACAGCCATTGGCCAATTAGCAAAGAACCCTTATATTCTTCTATCTAAACTATGGGGAAGGTTCAGCCAGAAGGTAAATTTGCTTTGATCTACATTACACCTAATTGAGTCACCACCAATGTCTCTATCCCAACATCAAGAAATGTGAAAATGTTAGATTATTTCACTGGGGATTAAACCTAATTTTCGCGTGTTCTGCATTAACCTATTAGGCTGACTCATCTGCATTGCTAATACGGCTCAGGCAGCTGTCACCGCTAAAGAAAAACATGATCATGCAATCCTTGAATGAATGATTCCAGCTCTGATTAGTGTTAGTGAAGTTAGCTGAGCCCTGGTGATAAGGCAGGAAAATTCCCAGGTTGCCAATAGCTTTGAAAATTATCAGACTCTGGGCAAAAATGTACCTCGCGGCTCGCGGGCCTCCCTCCAAAGGCGACATTATTTAAGGCCGGCTTTTTCGGCCGCTCCCATAAACGGGCTCGCTTCTTTTAAGGGGCTGATGCCAGGGGTATGGATTAAAATGCTAATGGGAAACAACCTGAGCACAGAGAGGTTTTATTTTTTTTCCCTGCATTAGCGTTGGGATTTAAATGCCATTTCCAGAGGGGAGCGGTAGCGGAGATGCCGGACCGGCTCCGGCCGGGAGAAGGGGATTGAGGGAGCCACCGTAGCCCCTCTGGCCAGCAGGGACCACCGCCCCACGCCTCTGCTGGCCCCTCCTCTCTGCCCACAACATCTTGAGCCCTTCCTTATTTCTTCCTATCTGTCAGATTTAAATAGTAAGGAAAAAAAAAAAAGGGGGGGGGTGTAAAAAAAAAAAAAAAGGCAACAATGACACATCCCCTTGAGATGGGGGAAATTTAGGAATGAGTTCGCCTCCTGGCAAGAGAGCCAGGAGCCAATTTAATCCGATTAGTGCCTGCCAACAATAGATGCTCCTCACCCATTGTGGACAGAAGCTTTCGCTTTATTTGTTTCTATTAGCCAAAAATCCCAGATATCGGAAAAGTGGAATTTTGCCCCATCAAATCGCTCAGGCGACCGACGAAAAAACAAATTGAGGAAAACAGTCTAATGTGTCAATATTTATCTTTTGGCCCTAATTGTCTGCGGAGAGGACTTGTTGAGTGTGCAAAGTTTGCAGCTCCAGTTTATCTGCGTGCTCTTGATTCCCCCATTGTATGGATATAGTGGCAGCTCCTCACCATATAATGATGTTTAAAAAGGGCAGTAACTGCAGAGGCATAATAGAGGCATTTTAATGGAAAAAGAGTTGCAGTTGTCAACCAAACTGCAATGCTTGATAGGAAATGTAAAAGGGCTTTAAACTGATATATATATATATATATATATATGCATTTATATAAATTTGCAGTTTCTTTGTGAATACGCTTGTGTGCAGGTTTAGGCAGAGGCTCGTTCCTATGGAATTTGATAGCAAGAAACTCATTTTCAAATACTTTTGACTGCATTCTCCTCTCCCAGACTGAAGCCCCTTGTGGCATTGATATCATTTACTACCAGCAGCATAAATCAGCATCACTGGTGGCTCCCCTCCATACATACGTGTCCGTGGCATCCCTGTGATGAGGAAACACCCTCCCTGGTCCCGGTGCAATACGGCTGGAGGGATCTCTTCTGTGAGCTGCACCAAAGGATTTCCCTCTAGTCTGGGTGAAGCCACCCTTGGTCCCCAAGGACCTTCCAGAAAACTAACAGGTTTCCTCCCCTCGATGGCTTTTCAAGGTCAGCTAGGTATCTGGTTTGTAATCCACGTGGTACAGGAGTTGGTTTGTTGTAGTGCAGATGTTCCCCCCAGGCTGCTGTGAAATGCTTCACACAAATCTGCCCCGGGCTGGCACGGGAGAATTTATTTTATTTTTATTTTTTTCTTAAATTACTTGTAGCATTATCAAAGTAGGAAACCACTCGGCTTGAACAGACCTGGTTTAGTACCTGGAGTTGGCTCTTCTTTTTGCTCTTTGTGGGCAGTGGCACGGCCCTCGTCACTGCTCTGGCTCCAGTGCCATCCAACATCCCCAGCCCCTTCCCAAGAGCCGAGGAAGGCAGGCTGGCTGGGAATGGCACATCTTAAAATTTGAGGGATGGGCAGGCAGTGAAGGGCAGGGTTCATGTCATGGCTGCAGCCATGAGAACCTGGAGATGGAGACCGAGGCCTTCAAGAGGGTGACCTGTTGTACGGGTGGGCTGTTGGCCAGCACCCATCTCCCCCTGGCTTTGCAGGGGTGCTGCTGCCCTCATTTCAGCAGAAAAACACAACTCCCAGCCTTGGTCCGGAAAGGGCTCCATCATCCCCATCTGGTGAGGGTACCCAACAGGGGCACCTCTACGTGTGAAATAACAACTGACCTGCCACGTGGAAAGCAACGACATCTGAGGATTGAAAGGGAAACATGGTTCTGTGCCACAGTGATTCCCTTGTGGTGCTCACACAGTATCACCAGAGCACAGTTTTGTAGGATTTAAAAAAAAAAAAAAAAATTAGATTGTCCTATTAGATATGTTTTAAAGCATTATAGAACCTCTAGCAGTCAACCAGCCAGAATCTCCTTCAGGTACCTTATTTTTATAGTTGACCCTTGGGAAATCTCTCACCACTTCCTCTTGAAGGCTGTTCTGGCAGGTGCTTCCACAGGTGGGACGTTGCCCCTGATGTCTCCAGGTCAGAGCTGCGTTTTGGGATCCCCTCGGGGTTATTCCCTGAGGGTTGCCACTGCTGGCTTTAAATCAGGGCTAGGACAGAGCAGCACTAACTGCCGCTAATGTGGCAAAACAAGGTATTTAGTCAAAAAAATAAATAAAGGGGAACAGGAGGAGAGGGAACATGGGGCACCATGAGCCCTCCCCTGCCCCAAAGGGCCTCTCCAGGGACCCCCCACCCCGGGCCAGGAGTCCTGGTTGAGACAGCTGGACCTGGCCATGCCCTCAGGCTCCCGGCACCAGGGATGTGCAGTGCAGATCCTTGATTTTTGGAATTTTACCCCAAAGTGCTGAGTTATTTGCTGTAAAGTACCCATCCTCTGAGAAGACCTGTGCCACCTGGCAAATGCGCTAAATTACAATTTGGGAGAGGTGTGTTTTAAGGTCACAGGCTCCTCAAGCAGCTGCAGATTTGAATTTTGTCCACCTGGCCCAAATGGGGCAATGTTGATTCTGTGAATCAACAGTGAATTTACCTGCAGGGGCTGGGGGCAGCTCTCCCCTGGGCAGATGGGTGAGCACCCTTCCTTCTCCTCCATGGGTAGATGCTCCTCCTGTGTAGGGAAAAAGGATCAGGGTGAATTATTCCCCGTAGCTACCCCAGAAAAAGCTCCAGAGGTAGGCACTCTCATCCTAAAATGGGATTTCCCCCCTGCCCTGTGTTATGGTGATCAGCTCCAGGTGTCGATGGAGCAAACTCAGGAAAAGCTGCAGTTATTCCAGAGTATGTGTCCACATGGGGAATATTCTGGAACAGGTATTTCACTTTAAATTCATGCCCCATCTTATTCCAGAATATTTTCCCCATGTAGAGGAGCACTTAGCTGGGGTCTCTGCTTGCTGCCATACTGGTGATAAGATGGATTGGCTGATCTAATAGGTCTTTTCAATCTCTGATTTTGAAAGCTAAGATTGGGAAATTAATTTCAGAAAGGTCGAAACAGAGCAAGGCTCTCCTGCTGCTGTGTGATGGATCCTATTTTTTTTTTAAATCTGTCTATTGAAGAAAAGGTTAGTTATTCAGCATCCTGAAAAAAAAAAAAAAGAAAAAAGAAAGAAAAATAGAAATAAATAAACTAAGCAGAGGGAATACAAAAAGTGTATAGATCTGCTGACCCATTCGCAATCTTCAGTTAATGAAAATGCTGGGGAACATGAGTGGTAAGAGCCTGCAGAGCTGGGAGGCACTGACCCCACGGCTGCTGGAAGCTGAATGCTCCCAGCCCCCCGACACCCCCCCCATGGCAGCACACGTGCCTGCGGGGCTGCCCAAGGGGCTTAGGAGCCCCCCGTGGCAGCAGGAGTCCCGCAGGCATCGGTGCCCGCTGCCATGGTGGCCCAGAGCGTGGGAGGTCTGCTTCCACCTCTGTCCTCTGGTGGGGGGCTGGGGGCTTGGGGGGTGTGGGTGGGTGGGTATCGCTGGGGTTTTGAAGGGCAGTTTGCAGAAATGCTGAGCAAATTCCACTGGCTTTAATGGAAAACCCAGCTCGAGACAGAGGGGTGTCAGAAACGGTCAGGGACATCGTTCTGGGTTCACTGGAGTCACAGAGAGGTTTGGGGAGTCGTGTCGTGTTTTTCAGTGAGGAAAGAAAATGGAAACACAAAAGGAAAGGAGGAAAAAAAAATCAAAACCAAAGGCTTCACTTAGGTATTACCCTTCTTTTTATTTGTTTGCTTCCAATGTGCAAGCCAAACAGTAAAATGAAAAATAAATTGCTTCGGTTTTTTTTTTCCTAAACCAGGAAATCAGGTTGAAAGAAAATTGGCCATTTTCCCCCAGAAAATGGAGTGGATGGAGAGGGGTGGGGGGGAGGAGGGGGAAGGAAATCGCTTCTTAATTAAAAAAAAAAAATTAGAATTTTTTTATGTTTGCTGTCTATCGGCTTCTCTTCTGATGGATGAATATGTGATGTTGCAATTTTTGGAAGCAGAGAGACATGAATCATTTTAGGTGGTGCTCATGGAAACCGTGTCCTGCCTCAGCCTTTGCTGTGTACGTTGTGCTGGTGTCTGAGGAATCCTGGGGCCAAGCTGGGCACCAAGGTGCAGCTGCACATCCCCATGGGCAGGCGGGTGTGGATGTCCTATTTAATTCACCCTCAAAGCTGGATGAGCCAATCATCTCACTTTAAAGTTCCCTCTTTACAGACAGGTGTTAAACACATGAATTTTTGGGGTGATACCCAGGTGGTGGTAGCACGTTTCACATCCGTTATTGAAACTCTCCTCCTCTCCCTCCTGCATCTCCCTGTCGCCTTCTGCAGTTGGTTATACCAGAACCACAGAGCAGTACATGAGGAAAACAAACAAACATCTAGTTGAGGATTATGTTAACAAGTTCAGTAATAAATGGCAATTATTAATCGATATATACAAACGACTTAATTCTTTTAACACACCAGGCAACACTGGAGATAAAGTATAACTTGGGAAATTGGTTGCATATTTCATTCTGAACAGAAGATGCGAAGAAAAATGTCAGAGCGAGCAAACACATCTGGCTCATTAATGTGATTATCTTTTCCCAGTAAAGAATCTCAAGCAGATTTGAATGGACACCAGAGCATCTCCATAAATCAGATTTTAGCTCCCCACAGCAAGTGCTGGGGAAGCTGCCAGGCATCAGTTAACCTGTCCTTTGCAGTGGTTCTCTCCAAAAAACATTGGAGCAATTCACACGTCAAGATGTTTTCATAGTCCCAAAATACCTCCTGCTTCCCAAACCCGATACCGGAGTCAGGCATGGATTAATCTTCTGGCAGCCAGTGAAAAAGTAGGAACTTAAGTCTCTGTAGGTAGAAAAATAGATATTTTACTGACTGACAGTCAACATTGGCTTAAATGGGGGAATCCTTCTGGTGGGGAAAAATGAGAGCACATACATGCCTTGTGGTATATATGGTATAACATGGAGGTATAACGATGTGGTGACTGTCCTGCTGGTTGGGGAAGGCTTCTCTTAACGTGTGTTATAGGAGTGTGCACGTGGTCCAGAAGGCCTCCTGGGTTAGGGTTTTTTGCTATTAATACGCAGGCAGGTAGATGCAGCTCAACAGGCTTTCAGAAAGGCTTTTGTAGGGACACACGAGTGGTCCCTTGACAAGGAGAAGGTGGTGAAGAGCCACTAGCTCTGAGGGCATCTCCCCATCCCACAGGGACTCGCCAGGCAGCAGCTTTCCCGCAGGAAAAGAGCAGAAAAAGATCTGTGGCTTTCCCTCTTGTGTCAGGATGGGAGAGGAAAGGGGATGCTCTTGGTGTGTAATGCAGCAAGGTCATTCATCTGAAGAATTATTAACAAGACTTTTTATTACCTATGATGCTTATAAATGCCTTTCTCAGCAGAGGAGCATCCAGCCAAGTTATTTCGATTCTTCGGGTCCCTGCACAACACCAAAGGAAGATGCTTATTTTGGTCATCGGTGACAACAATGAAATTTGGCTCCATGCTGTGGCTTAGGACAGCATCTCACTGAATTAGTCTGAAACCAGACCTGGCCACTCAGATTTACTTTTTAAAACTGAACGCTACAACTGACACCTGGAGGTGTCTGATCTCGTGTGGTGTTTCCCAAGGCACATAGTACTATCTCTTACGGTACCATCAGAAGCTCCTGTTGGGAGCCATGAGATCTGGCTCAAGAGAAGCGGCCACGGGTGGTAACTGGTGCTACTGGAGTGAAGGGAGAGCCAGGTGGAGGGAAGGGGCTGATCACTGGGCTCGCTGGCTTTAAACTGCCTTCCTGTTGAAAATTTTCAAGTAAAAGCATTAACTCAAGCCTAACTGAGAGGAGGTGCTGTAGGTTGCAGGTAGTATTTTTTTTTTCCATGTGAATCAGAGATATTGGCTCTATACCAGCATGTCAGTAGGACTCGTTCCTCCCTCACTGTGGAGATGGGGCCAGGACTGCCAGAAATCAGAATTTTTCCAGTGTCTTCTGTCCTGATAGTTTTTTTAAAAAGCCTTTATGTGACATAGGAGCTAAGCAGAGTTCTTGTATCTTGAGATTTGTTCCTATGGTTTCCAGGGGAGTTTTGCCCCAGTTCTTGTTTTCTCCCCCTATTAAAGTGCACCCTTACCTGCGAGAGAATCTCAGCATTTGATACTTTGGCTTAGAGGCATTTAGGGCTTCGTATCCCTCCAAGGGTTTTTTTTTGATGGGTCATAGTTGTTTTTTTTTACTTTAACCACTGCTTAAACATAGTGTTTATATAACAATTTGAATTTTTTATTATTATTTATATAAGAATTTCACATTAAACATGCACTCGTAGCGAGTTTGCATGGGGAAATGTAGTGATCCTTTGTGGAGAGGTGTCTGTGAGGTCCCTGAGGAGGTGGATGGAGCAGGCAGAGCTCTTCCTGCAGTCACTGTCCCCCTGCCCGGGGGGGGACACTCCCGCTCCATCACTCCATCACTGCGGTGACCTGCAAGGTCTTTGAATATCTCCCCTGTGAGGTTCTGGGGGAGGGTAAGGGGTGAGATGCCACAAACGGTGTAACTCCGTCTGTTGGTGGAGCCAGGGAACGAGCACCGTGAGGGGCATGAGGTCCCCGAGCGTTGTCCCTACAGCAGCACGTGCTGGCACGTGGCTCCAGTCACTCCTTGGGTCCAGCCCTGAGCGATTTGCCTGTGCAGAGGAGCCCCATCGCAGTCCCACATCCCTTCCTCCCACCTTCGTCCCCAGGAGGGAGGGTGGTAAAAGCAAATAACCTGCATTTCTAGGCAGCACGATTCTAGGTGGGCTGCAGGAGCTGCTGTTAAACCCAAGGCTCTGCTCCCCCTGTGTCCTGCACACCCATGTTAAAATATTGCCTCCTCCAGCTGCGTGGGAGTCGGTGGAGCTGCAGCCTGTGGATGCTGTGGGTCCCCCTGAGTCACACACACCCCCCTGCCCCCGCGTGAGAGACCCCATTAACTGGCTTCTAGGAGGTGGTGTCTGGGCCAGATCCCAAAGAGCCCCAGGTTTGGTGAGTCGGGTGCCTTCCCTCGAGTGAGGATCCCAGTCCCGGCACTGGCCGCAGGGCTGGCGTGCAAGATGCAGGTCCTCACTCTCCAGTGGATCCCGGGAACACCGAGGGGAATAGCTCTAAACCCCATTTAAATACAGAGTACAGGGTGGGGGGTGGGAGGGGGGAACATTTATTAACATCTAATCCTGTTAAGATTTTCTACACCATATGTCTGAGCAACAGAACATGTGAAATGTGTACTAATTACTCCTGCCTGTGTCATGTGTGTATATTTTATATGCAGTCCCTGACCTTTTTGTTAATAACTTCACATTATATTCATTGACCTGAAACAAATTGAATTCAGTGGCACTCACTCAAGAATTGAATTACATAGTCTTCTTAATTGGTCTCTTATTTAAATGTGGAAAAGTAACAGTTTACCACCTGTAATATTTATTGTTTTTTTTTTTTTTTCCTTAAGAAATTCCTGTGGAGAGCATGCGTGTGTGTGTGTGTGCACATGCTGGGGTGGGGGGGGGAATTACCATAGAAAATCCCAGCCTGGCACGTGCAGCAGAGTGGAACACCCCACACCGAAAGTTTTCCACTCTTCCAGAGTGAAACCTCTTGGAAAAATCTGTAAAAGCACCCAAAATGATCACCCTTCCCGGGGGGGAAAGAGCAGCACCCCAGGGCGAGCTGCCCTCCAGGGAGCATCCCTGTGTCCCTCTGCTCAGCGGGCACCCGTCCCCATGACCTCCTGTCCCTGTCCCCGGCCTGACCATCTGCCCCCCAGCCATGGAAAGGTGAGGTGGGGACCTGCCAGCGGCCACCCCAGCAACGCCGACCCACGGAGGATCCTCTCCCACCACGAAGGAGACCAGGGGCTGGCTGAAACCTCTGCTTTGCTTTTATTCTCCCCGTGACGAGTTAATTGCCAAAGCTGCAAGGAGGAGCCTTACTCTTTACTTACTATATTTAACTTAAAAATGCAAATGTTATTAGTGTCCCGATCATTGATAAGAGTGCCTTTGTGCCATGCTTTAACCTCTATTAGGGGGGATTACGAGAACGTATCCACATTGGCATTTTCTAAGTGTCACTATGACAGCACTTGCTGCACAAATGCCTGGCTGTCACACTGAGGTTTATCACTAGGTTTTTTCCTGCGAATGCAGACTAATAAGCCCAGAAATTACAATTGCCTCCCTGCCGAATCTGTGATAGGCGGAAATAATGATATCAGTGCCCTGCTAATCTCCTTGCCTCCGCGCTTGGCACCATCCTATTGAGTCACCTGTCATACGCCGCTTTGATGAGGCGAATTCAATCTCTCAGCTATAATGACAATGGAGCCATTTTAATGTTTGGAAATGATTATGTGAAGGTTTCTCTTTGCTCTGTCTTGGCAAGCAATCCAGGTCAGTGTCCCGGCTGTGTCTCCTGCCACTGCTTACAACTTGGAAGGAGCCGGGCTGTATTAAGTGAATATGCCAAGTTATTAGAAAGGAGACACTGAAGGCAGTTTTGTGGCGGGGGAGACTCTTTTTATTTCCTTTTTCACAGCGAAAGGGTGAGCCCGAGAAGGTGCTTCATGCACATGAGCATCTCGTGGTCCCCAGCGGTGCTATAGTGGGGTGCATGTGTGCTCGGCAGGCGGCGTGCGTGCCGCTGCGGGCACCTCTCAGCACCCCTGGGTGCCCCCCAGCACCCCATGTTATCCTTGGCGCTCCAGATGCTTTCCCAGCACCAGCCTGAGGCAGCTACGAGGGTGGGCGCAGGCACGTCCCCAGCCCTGGCAGCGGGGTGCCACAGGTACAGGTCAGTCGTTGGTGGCTTTGGGGGTAAAGTGAGATGCTGCAGCAGAGCAGGAGCGGGCGAGGGACCCCCTTGTCACCCGGTGTGTGCTGGTGATGCTCGGCCGTGCCAGCGGGCAGCTGGTTTTGTCACTCCCGTGTGTGTTCAAGGCAGCGTGTTGGGTGACTGTGGTCAGGGCTGGGCTGGACTGGGTTGAGCTGGACTGGACTGGCTGCTGAATCTGCCCTTGGAAGAACCTCCAGGTTCTCGAAGAGGCTTCCTGCTGCTCAGTGTTTGGAGGTAGAAGCTGTGCTGGTTTTTTGGCTTGTCTTCACTTACCAGTGCTGGTGAGCAGGGCGGCCAGTGCAGCTGGGGCAGGGGCTGCTGGCTCGGGGCACCTCAGGAGCAGCGAGGGAAGCCATGAAAGGTTTCCTGGGGTGTCACCTTTTCCTTTAAAAATTCACTCTCAGAGCGATTTCCACCCCCTCGGGCTTTGATTTGTTACACATCACAAAGACAAGAAAGTGTTCCCAAGTGAAAGAAAACCCTTTGTGCCCAGCCCAAGGCGCGCAAAACGCTCCTGCAAATCTCAGTGTGTCCACCACAGGCTGGAGGGAGCTCAGACTCTGTCTTAACTTCATGAGCTGACCACCAAAACCTGTCAGAAGACACAGTGGGTCCCTCCAGTCTGCTGGAGCATTGGGTTGATCAATGGGGGGGCAACCTGACCTGCTGTCAGAGGCAGGTTGGCTGGTGAGAGTCCTACCAGGTGTGCATTGTTGTACCCCATGACTCCTACCCGTGTGTTTATTTCTATTCATTTTGTGGTCCAGAAAGTGAATTTCTTTTATTCTCAAGCAGGTGTGTCTCTAACATCCATGGTCCCTGAAACCAGGTCTCCCCCTAGGTATGCAGTGCGTTGCTGATAAACAGGGGCTGAAACCTTTTAGCTATTTATTTTAAAGGAAAACAACTGGACTTCTTCAAGATGTTGAAGGTCCAAATCCACAGGGGAATGCATCGTAGGACTAAAAAAGGGGATTTAAACTCAACATGGAGAACCTCAGGGTCTGGCGGGGCCCCCAGCTGGAATTTTATGGGTTGGAGTGACATTTGGGGGCTGCCTCCCGGCGGGTCTCCCCCGGGCATCTCTCTGTAAACGCCCTATAGGATGGGGGATAACGTGGATGTGGCCCAATCCTGCAGAGATGGGAGACCCCTGGCTGGAAGCAAGCATTTCTCCTGCCATCTCCATCACTGCCCCTCCACAGGTGGCTTCCCCAGCTCTCAGCCCATCCTTGGGCATCGAGGTGTGTTGCCCCTGGAGCTGGGCAAGGGGATGCTGCACCCTGCCTGATGGGGGCTTTTCTTCCTCAGCTTTACTGCCGGATTATTAGTATTTATTAAGATGACATTAATTTTTTTCTGAAATCTTGACCAACTCTTTGATAAGGGAGGAATAAAGAAGGAGAATTTCAGATGTCAAGCTTTTATTAACGAAAGTGTTCAAGGCCATCTCTGGATGGATATTACAGGCTGCTTTCACTCTGCTCTTCAGTTTATGAAAAGCAATTGTTTAGCTGTATAGAGAGTATAGAGCAGAATCAAATTGACCTGCGTGATACAGAAAGTAGCACTGAGCCCATTTAACTAAGGGTCCTTTGAAAGAAATCTTTTTTATTATAGATGAGTGCTGAAATTATTTCAAGGAAGTGATTATCTGTCTAATAATTTTAAATGCATGAGTGACTTCCACATATAAAATTAAGGCAGCCCGCAGCAGCAGATTTGGAGATAGGCGTTACACATGGCAAGCAGCACAGTCTCACAAATACTCAGGACTGCTCCCCCAGTATTTATTTTTAGGGTTATTCCTGGTAGGAACCCTGCCCTGTGTAGTCAGCCTGGTAGGGATGAAGTTGGTGGGGATAGATGCTTGGGTGGGATGAGTGCTTGGGTGGGATGAATGGTTGGGTGGGATGGATGGTTAGGTGGGATGGATATTTGGGTGGGATGGATGCTTAGGTGGGATGGATGCTTCAATGGGATGGATGCTTGGATGAGATGGATGTTTGGGTGGGATGGATGCTTGGATGCAATGGATGTTTGGGTGGGATGAATGCTTCAATGGGACGGATGTTTGGGTGGGATGGATGGTTAGGTGGGATGGATGCTTGGGTGGGATGGATGGTTAGGTGGGATGAATGCTTCAATGGGATGGATGCTCGGAGGAGATGGATGATTAGGTGGGATGGACACTTGGGTGGGATGGATGCTTCAATGGGATGAATGCTTTGATGAGATGAATGCTTGGATGAGATGGATGCTTGGGTGGGATGGATGCTTGGGTGGGACGGCTGCTTGGCTGTTGGTGTATGGGGTAGAGGAGGTCTTCTAGTTTTGGTTACATCCTTGCAAGCCTGGGGGAGCCCAGCTTGGGGCTGGTTTCACCCTGCACATCTGGGCAGTCTTGGGATGTACAACCCCACGCGTGCCCGTGTAGCATGGGTCTCGGCGCTGTCACCCCCCATGCACCTCCACATCTCCTGTAATTAAGGCAGCCAATCTAATTAGGGCCGCGCCCCGCCGCAGCTGCCCCGTGGGGGCGCATCAAAGCCCGCGTGGGGCACGCGTGGGGGGCGGCGCGCGGGCAGCGCAATTACCCAAGTTAAGAAAACATCCCTGTAATTAGCGAGGCAACTCTAAGCACAAGGAATGGAAATTAGTCACAGCGCAATAAATTAGTCGGTGCATATATTACGTGCCGTGAGCACCCCAGGGGCCTCCTGTTTGCAAGGCTTTGGTTTGCAACCCCATGCCTCTCAATAAAGCATTCATCCCTAGGTGATTATGTTCCAGCAAAAGGAGTTTTTAACTGAATTACAAATTTTCTTTTCTAATTCTTTTGTAGGCAGAATTGGGATCCCTCACTTTTTTATCTTCTTTTTTTTTTCTTTTTTTTTTTTTCTTTTTTTTTTTTGAAGATCTGGGGAGCAAAGCCACTTCCCTCCCCCTTCAGCTAATAATTAATTTTCAGCTTTTCAGGGTGCTTCAAGACCCTGCATTGTTTGCTTTAATTAGGAGCAGTAGTTAAGGAACTATTTCAAAATCCCTCCCCAATTTTGAACTGTTTTAGCTGTCGTTTCTTTCCTGGGGGAAGAAAAGGGGGGGGGGGGACACAAAGCAGGAAATTGGACTGTAGCAGCACATAACATTTGCATCAAAATAATACAGCCGGCAACAGAAAATCACAATCACATCACTCAGAAGGAAGGAACAGAATACAAATTAAAGGAATAATGTAAATTTTTTGCCATTAAGCTTCAATGACCATTTGAAATGGTGCAAGGCACAAAGGTTTTGATGAGCATCATCCAGTTTGATTATTCATACTTGTGCTTCTGCTTGAATTAAAGTAGGAGTGCTAGAGCCTGTTAAAGCAAAATATTTGAATTGGTAGTGAACTCTCACCTTTACTTGCATCCATTTACTTTTCAAATGAATACCAGATAAGTTAGTGCATTTTATAATCGGCCTGTTTTCCAGTGAGTGCTGTCATTACATACCAATTTCTTTTAGAAGTGCTTCCTAAGAAACATTAAATACTTACAAATAAGGATCTGTCCATCACCGGCAGCCATCCTGTTTGAGCAGCACTGGCC
>BJBW01009892.1:0-56649 GCA_004320125.1 Scolopax mira
TTGAGGTAGCTTGAAAGTGAGAGTCATAAAATTAAGTTTTTCCCCAAGGCTTTAGCTATTCTGGGTCATGTGAATAGGACTTCTTTTCAGTTTTCCTCTGCTTTTGTTAACTTGCTTTCTTTGCAGGAAAAGGAGATACAGATGTGAAAACTTCATTTACAAAATATGTCTCCATTTCCAGTGGATGTTTGGACTTCTGCCAAGGAGAAATGGCAGGGTTTTCTCTATTCCACGAGGAATTGGAAGTGGGGAAAAAATAGATTGCAGGAGCCAAGCTGTGTATAGGAAGCAAGTGGTTAGATGAGTTCTGGGATACGAGGTGATATGGATATCCCTTTAAAGCGGAGGGGTTGGTTTTTTGTGAGGTAGAGGTGGTGACTTTACTTTTTTAGCATTATCATTTTATCCATATAAAGCTTAAGGAATCTACAGAACACTCACTAGCATTTCCAAAATTAACTGCTTCAGGAATTAATACCTTGTTTTGTGCAATGTACTGTAATACATTTAAATTTTATATTATGGCTTGGTGATTTTTTTCATTGTCTTTTAGACATTGTGTTATGTGCTTTGGACGTTACCAACCACAAGTGACTTCTCGCATGCCTGACTAAATGGAAGCATCCTGCACACAGGGTCTCTTTTAGCTTCAGATTTTCCAGAGCTGAGGCCCTCACCTTCTTCCATGGCTGTAGGAACATGTAAGCCCTAATACAGAGTTGCCTGTTCAGTGTCTGCAACCTGAAGTCATAAGATCTGTGAGCAGTCTATGAGTTAAACCTCAGTCTTCATAGTGTAAATGTCCTCAAAGTGCAAAACTAAATAGCAGTCTGAGGAGGCCTTATACATAGTAGGCATACCAGCAGAGTTTCTCAGACCATCAGGGCTTAGGCCTTGTATGTGTTTTCTTGACTTAAAAATGACATCCAACCTAGCAGTACAATGGAAAAAAAAAAAAAGGTAAGTTTCGATTGGCTCCAGCAGAGATGTGAAAAGGAAAGAGGAAAAACATCTGCAGCTGTTACAGCATGTTTGAAGTAAAACCAGAAAAGAGCAAGGAATAGGAAGCTTTTTCCATTGATTAAAGCAAAAAAAAAAAAATTTTAAGGGGCAAGTATGTTTTTTAAGATACATTAAGATTATGAGAGAATACTGAAAGGAATAAAAATAGTCATTTCAGATTACTTTAGAAATTGTTGTGCTGGTTTTTTTTTTTCCCCTCTTTAAGTAAGATTTGGCCAAACTGCTAAGAAAGTCAAAAGCTCTTGTTTACGGCTCTCTGTTGGGAATGAGGTTCATTAATGTATGGTGTGCAGAAATATTTTGCTGACCGAGCTGTCTGAAGTTAGAAGTCATTGTTTCAGTGCTGGTGAGCCGGCTGATGGGGCTGCCGCCTGACGAACCTTGGCGAGCGGGTGTTCCAAGAGGAAGGCTGCTCCTCCGGCCTGTGCCCTTTCACCTACTTTGCTGGCAACCACGTGACAGCAGAGGAATGCAAAGGAGGGGAAGTGCACAGCAGCTTATGATTAAAGTGGCCCTTTAAGGAGGAGAATAAACGTTCAAAGAAAGGGACTTCGGGAAGTCTTTGGTGTTCAGCCGTCATCATTCAGAACAGTCTTAAAGGCTTGGGGTTTTCTAAAGGAAAGGAAAAGGAGATGAAAAGAAACAAGCCGTTTGATTGTTTCACATCTTAGGGTCAAGGAGTACAGTCCTAGAACTAGACTTGTCTGCTTTCAGGGCTTGTTTACTTGATTCAGGATTAATTCTTGCTGTATTCATATTTCTTCATTTGGGAATAAGGAATATTTTCCTTATTGAAGCTTATTTAACTTTATGATCGTGCTAAGTAAAATAATCAGGGTGACTGTTTATGATTAATGCGATTTATAACATTTTTCTACCTTGGACACACACACATGCATGTGCCTAAAAAGGGAATGGTTTCTGAAATTCTTTCTTTTCAGAAGTAGAAAGGAGGATAGTTACAAATTCCCAGTCTGAGAAGCCACAGGAAAATTGACAGGTAATAGAAACTAGTTGATCTGGTATTTAAAACACTGGCATTCCAGAATACAAAATTCCATGAGTGAACAGGAGAACCTTCTTGAGACAAATCCAGGTGCCTGATTCTCTGTATTGGAAATATGGTTGGTTTTATTGTGGTTTGTTTTTTTCATCTCAGTCTTAATAGTACTGCGAAACATCTGATGAATTTTAACTTTGAGTGCTTTATCCTTTTGCAAATCCAGGGACTACCACGTATTACTGCTGCCTCTCTCTGTTTGGTTCTCTCTTGCAATTTTGGTCCCAGCATTGAACTGGTTTAAATAAATGAAGGGACAGCTGATTTATGACTTCCTGATACTTGTCTGCAGCAAGGCCCCTATGAATAAGCAGTTGTTAGTGATGGAGTCATTAAGTACTACAAATTGCAGTTGTTACTAGGGCATACAGGGATTGTCTTAAAGGTTTTGAAAGCGGTGTTCAAAGCAGATTTGGTTTGTTTGTTGTCCTAATTAGACACTGTACATGACTACATCAAATTGCATACTATCTGTGTGACACTGTGAGCCTTAGCCACCCTTCTGGAAACCCAGGAGCCTGATTCACCCAGGACTTGGCCTCTAAAACTTGAGCAGTGACTGATGGATTTGGGAGTTCTGTGAATTACCATCAGCCACTGTAGCAGTAGTTGTATTGCAGAGGCTGATCATTGCAGGTTGGTCTAGGGATAGGCACTTTAAATACTGCCAGCAGTCACTGCCAATAGTCAGCAATCCTACTAGGTCCTGCACAATAGCACTTATCTTGTTCATCTCTGTCTGATGTTCCTTCTCTTTCTGTATTGTTTATTTATTTCCTAAGCCTATTATTACTGCATCATTTCCAGTACTTACATTTCCTAGCTCTCTACTCGTGCATCTTTGCGCTCCTCCTTTGTTCTCCAGATGACTTTGGCATAGCAGAATATTTGCAGACTAGAGCAGCATCACTACAGTCATAATAAACTGCTTTTGAAGTGCCCAGCTAAACTGTGCTAGTTGTCCCTTGCATGCTGTTCAATGGGGGATGAACATCTATCAGAATTTAAATTTAATTGCAAAGTCTAAGTTTCATGTTTGCAAAAGCAATGTGAATTTCTGCCTTTAAGATTCAAAAGGCATGAAGTAATTATACTTTCTTTTGATTTTTGTGTAAATAGAAATGCCAGTGCCACTTAAAACACTTGGTATTGATAATGTTGTTTTATGCCAGTTGCTTCCCTTGACATGATAGGCATGCTTCTTAAGATGCACCTCAAGATATAGTTGACTTTCTGGGCTGCAAGTGCACATTGCCAGCTCCTCATCAGCACCCATGGAATTGTGCTCCTTCAGGTTCCTTAGATGGTTTCAAACCTGATCTTCTCCTGTAGTGGGCAGTTCCTCATTCTCCCAGTCCCTGCCTTTGCCTTCTGCAATTTGGGTGGTGTGGCTAGAGCCCTTGCTGGTGAAGACAGGCAAAAAAAGTCATTAAGTACCTCAGCCATGTCCATATCCCAGATCTCCTGTTTCCTTTTTGAGTGGTCTCACATTTTTGCTAGTCTTCCTTTAGTCACAAACATACCTATAGAAGCTGTTCTCGTTGCCCTCAATGTCTCTGGCCAGAATTAACTCTGTCTGGGCTTTAGCTTGCCTAACCTGATCCCTGACTGCGCGGACAATTTCTCTGTGTTCCTCCTGGGCTGCCTGTCCTTGCTTCTACCCTCCGTAGGCTTCCTTTTTGAGTTTGAGTTTCTCCAGGAACTCCTTATTCGTCAATGCAGGCCTCCTGGTATTTTTGCCTGAGTTCTTTGTTGGGTGCATTGCTTCTGAGTTTGGAGGAGGTCGTAGTCGAATATTAGCCAGCTTTCTTGGGTCCCTCTTCCCTCTAGGGCCTTATCTCATGGTACTCTAGCAAACAAATCCCTGAAGAGGCCAAAGTCTGCTCTCCTGAAGCCCAGGGTAGTGAGCTTGGTGGGTACCCTCCTTGCTACCCCAAGGATCTCGAACTCTACCATCTCACAGTCACTGCAGCCAAGGCTGCCCTTGAGTTTCACATTCCCCACCAGCCACTCCTTGTTGGTAAGAACAAGGTCCATCATGGTACCTCTCCTCTTTGACTCTTTTATCAGTTAAAGGAGGAGATTATCATTAGTATGTTAATTAACTTAATATGATCAGGAGCAACTTTGGTTTGCTAGCTGAGATGAAGACTTCAAATACTTTTTGTTTCAAAATTATGAAAAAAAAAATTAGTTTCTGAATTTCCTTTATCACTACAGTGACATGTTATGTAACTGTGATATGCTTTTTCTAAATATTATGGCTTCAATTTTCTGCTGTGCTCTGAATTTTTATATATTGCATGTATGCACAATATTCAGCTTTCTGCAAGCCTGCTAAAAGACCTAAGTTACATGAGAGTGTTTTGCTTCCATTTTCAGCTGTTGTGGTTAGAAGAGGTATCTTAATTAACATTCTGGGCACCCAGACTGAAGTGCAAGTGTAGCCTGTAAAGAAAAGGCAAGTATTGTATATAAATCTCTCATACTTTGAAATATTTCTCAAAATTACTGTGTAGAAGATACCTTGCTAGAAAGGGACTAGCTCCTAGTTCCTTTGAACAAAAAAGGAAATAACTTTTTAACTTTGCTTTGTTGACAGAACTCTCTCTGAAAATGGCAGAAGCTCATCAAGCAGTAGCTTTTCAATTTACAGTAACTCCAGATGGTATTGACCTGCGTATGAGCCATGAGGCACTCAAACAAATTTACCTATCTGGTGTCCATTCATGGAAGAAAAAGTTCATCAGATTCAAGGTATTTTAAATGAGTCAAGTTCAGTAAACTTTCAGGTTATTTAATGTTTTATAGATTTATTGAAGTTTTGTTTAGGCAAAAATTAATTTCTTTTCCTTTATGTTGAATAAAGTTCCTTATTGTAAAAGACTTGTGTGAGTTTTAGTTAAGGGATATCGAGGTGGAAGCACTGAGTGATGCTGTAAAAACTGTAAGGGTAGAACTTCTTGATTTATTCTATGGAAGGAAGATGAAACAGATGTAGAAATTCAATAGGTTTAGTTTACTTAATTTTTTTTCATAATTTATCATGTTATTAAGTAATCTTTTAGCATAATTTAGAAATATAACTACTTGTGATTTTTAGTGTCATGTTATTGAGAGGTACAAGCCTATACTCTTGATTTTATGTATTCTTTGCCAAAGTTAAGTTTTCAAATTAAGGAGAATATTTGCTGTTTTCAAAAAGTTACCTGAACATTTAGGTTGTTCAAGTTATGCTAAGTAGTAATGTTTCTGATGAGGTATTTGATACAGATTTCTGTGAATTTGTTGTTTTGTTCATGGGATCATAAATAAGAAGTATCTATTTTTTTAGTAGCAAACTAGATAAGCTACAAACTATCTCCAACATCTTTCTAAAACATATTGTTACCAGAAGTCTTAATAATATCCTCTTATAAAGCTATGAGAAGGACTATTTAAATGGTGCATATATAAAAACAAAACAAACAAAAAAAACCCCAACAACAAAAACCCACAAACCAAACACACCATTTGGTTCTGGTTTTCAGTGTTTCGTTCAGTAGAATATTCTTGACGTGTGTTCATTTAGAGAGGCCTAACTCACGATAGGTAGGAATTATTGAAGTGTCATTTGTTCCAAAGTTGTTTGCTACTTTCAATATTTTTAGTAAGACTTGCATATGGATCAGTGTTGTCTACAACAGAACTTAAAAGTTCCCTTAATTCTTTATGTCATTGTGACAATTTTCTGTAGCAGTCAAATTTAACTAAATCCATTCCCTTCCCTTGAGTTAAGCATATGTAAGAAAATGATGGATGATCTTAATTTCTTGTTTAAATGACTTAAATGTGTTGATTTTTGTTTCTTTCCATGGTAATATGAAGTCAGCCACTTTGGTATGAAAAAATTATGTGAAGGCTTTTCTTTCCAGAATGGAATTATCACTGGCGTTTATCCTGCTAGCCCATCTAGCTGGCTTATTGTAGTTGTGGGTGTGATGTCAACAATGTATGCCAAAATTGATCCTTCTTTAGGAATAATAGCTAAAATCAACCGAACACTTGATACAACGTAAGTAGACTGAAAAGTTTCTGTTCCCCTAAAGGAAATCAGTTTTATTTGTAGCCACTCTTAAAGTTAATCCTGTTAAAGTGTATCAGTTTTTGAACAGTATTGTGACAGAGTGAGCCAAATAAGCAGATTTATGAAGGTATGAAATAGGTTTTTATACCAGTATTACTACACTGTTTTCTGAGTATTTAAGAAGCATATTTGGCAGCTCCTGTAGCCTTTGAGCTTGCTGCATGAGAGGGTGTTTAGAAAGGAGTTTATGAAAAAGGGCTAAACAGGTATGAAACTTGAGTAATGCCTGCCTGTCCATTGGACGTTGGTTTGCAATGCTATGTTTTCTTTAAAACTTAAACTGACATTAACTGGCATATGCTGGCTTTTGTTTTAAATAGTGGCTATATGTCAAACCAAACACAGAACATCGTGAGTGGAATACTTTTTGGCACAGGGCTTTGGGTTGCCCTTATTGTCACAATGCGCTACTCTCTAAAAATGCTGCTTTCCTATCATGGTTGGATGTTCGCTGAACATGGCAAACTTTCTGCAGGCACCAAGTTTTGGATGGTAAGGATATATTGT
Source organism: Scolopax mira (assembly GCA_004320125.1). Classification (NCBI taxonomy): domain Eukaryota; kingdom Metazoa; phylum Chordata; class Aves; order Charadriiformes; family Scolopacidae; genus Scolopax; species Scolopax mira. Next base: position 6,717 of record BJBW01009892.1, read on the forward strand.
CTTCCTGTTTCATCTTAACTTCTATGCAATATGTATTCAGAACCCTAAAAGAAAAGTTTTGTTGGTTTTTCGTTGCTTGTGTTTTCTGAGTCATGGGACAAGAGGCTGCTAGGTAGATATTTCTACTAATTACTGTCATCCTTCTGATGCTATAATTAAACTATTCAGGATGGCCTTTTAGAAGGAAGAGTAAACACTTAAAGAAGAATGTCTAAACTTGTGACTGTGTGAGTCAAATACCTGCTTTTTCTCTTTTGCACGACTACGGCTTAAAGAACTTGGGCTGTGGCACTAAAGAATCTTGTCCTGCCCAGAAAGTGCAACCTTAATTCTTTGTTGAAATGTTAGAATTTCTAGTAATCCATTTTAAAATTAATCTTTTGCTTGGATAAAATAGTATTTATTGTCCTTTTGATTGATTTATTGGTATCCCTCCAAAATGAGATGAAGAAAAAGTATAAGGTAGGTAGCTTATTATGCATTTATCACTTGAGGATAAGATGAGAGTGATCTGGCTCCTGTTGATTATTGTGGTGCTTTAGAAAAGGATCCTTAAAGGATGTTATAGATGTAAAGTGAGAAAATGTACATGTAGGTACTCCCAAGACGTAAAGTCGGTTTTTGTTACTCAGACTTCTGGTAGTAGTGCTGTAGAAATAACTGAAGTGCAATAAAAGTAGTCTCTGCAGCCTCAAAAATTAACTGATAAGTGTTAGACTAACAACACATAATGATTTATTATGAAATATGTTCAAGAACAGGTATCCACAACGGTACACTAAAATAGAATTTAATCTTCATCTGTTACAAATGAAATTTCTAATTGATAGTTTCTCCTGGAAGCGGTATCAGGAGCCTCATGACTCGAATTTGTACAGTACAGGCTCTGAATGGTAAGGCTTTCTGTCAATTGCTTGAAGCTGTAGCTGTCTGGGTTTTCAGCATGTCCTACCAGATAGATATTTTAAAGCTGTTGATACTGCCTTATCAACTTTAAACAGTATGAACTGTAACGCTACATACCATGCTTTGTTGCATATTGTATTTATAAGTTTTTGTTTATTGTATGTTGCATATGTATTTTTTTGTGTATTGTTGTATATTATATATGTTTTAAAATACAGAACACTGTGTATACAGTATACAGAACAGCGGTGTATATAGGAAGCTTAATATGAAGCTCTATTTTAATACATTATTATTTCTTTAGCTAGTCCCAACAAAAGGGAAAAGTAGTTTCCCTGGTAAAACAGTACCAACTACCTTAGCTTTCTAGATTTCTATTATCCTTTAATATTGTGTATTTTTCTGGAGAGGCTTTTCTGTTGTGGTGTGTGTTTGGGGTTTTTTTTGCTGATTAACAGCATGAAAAACGCTATTGTGAATATACTGTCTTCTGTTCAAATAGTCATGCAGATAAAAAAACTTGAGCTCTGATTTCAGGCACGTTACAAAGTAATTTTCAGTCTGGTTGGAAGTCTAGTGGCACTTCTAATGAACAGATTTCATCTTCTAAAGTCAAATTTCCTGTACCAGAGTTAGGGTAGAAATACAGGTATTAATTGCAGTGTTAAAAAATAATAATCTGTGAACAGATGCAGTGCATGTTAGAATGAGATTATTTGCTGTGTCTGCATGTGAAATCAGAGATGTAATTAAGTACGTGTGTCTGTCAGAGCACTTTAATGGTCTCAAGCTGTTATGAATTCTCTGTTACAAATTTACTTAAGAGAGAAATACTGTGAAATGTATGTACTGGTTTGGTCAATTAAGCAGGTACTCTGAACATTATTTCCACCTTTCTTGTCTTAAGAGTTCTAGAATAAAATTGTCCCTAAGTATGGAATTAGATTTTCTTAAGAAAAGCTGGGCTCTTTTTTTTTTTCCTCACCTGGCTTCAAATTTATCTTGTCACGAAGCACAACTGGATTTCATTGGGCTGATGGCTGTGGTGCATCCATGTGCACCTCTCAACTCTGGTACAGATCTGTTTGCGGCAAGGTCTTCATTGCTGGTAATAGTTTGCAATTCTTAGTAGTTTTTTGCTGCCTATAACAATCGCCCCTGTCTGTACTGACCAAGAAAGCTGAGGGCCAGGGAAGGATATCCACACTTTAACAAATAGCTTTGGCAATTGGAGGGAGGAGAGAATGGAGAAGTTATAGGAATTTAGCAGAGAACTGGCATCCTCTGTTTTCTTCTGTCTTTAGTCTATGGGCCTTTATATGATATACGGTGTAGTATATTGGGGAGATTGGATTTTGACAATAAAAATTCCATCAGATCATTGGTGTAATACTTGACCTTACTTTCATCCTGATAGTGATAATATCAAAATACTTTCATGTGTAGCCTAGAAGTGGCATGCCCTAGACTTTCAGCCTAGTGCGTGTCACAGCTGAGAAGTAGTTGTAGACAGAAATGCTGCTTCTGTCTTTAGTTTTCCGTGGAAAAATGGGAGATGCTGTAGTATCTGAAGCTAAGATGGGAACTGTCATCTCTGGCTCTTTTGTTTCACTGGGTTTTTTGTAAGACAAGCACTGAGAGAACTCTGGCCTGCTTGCACAATTCAGCTTGTTCAAATCATGCAGTAGACTACTGGAGATTAGATTCATGCTTGAAGAAACTCCCTATAACATCAATGCTATAATAGATCTTGAGCTATAGCTTTGGAAAATACTTAACTGTAATTCCAAAGCATTATTATTATTATTTTTAAAAGTGGCTATAATTATCTAGAATCTTTAGCTGAGTGACAGGCTTGATAATGATTTCTGTTGTGAAGCATGATATACGTATTTTTGTAGTATCTACTATATATTAAAAGGATCAATTGTTAGACTTGCTTTTATAGTCTTTACACAAGGAAATTTATGAAGAAAAGAAGTGCTAAGTAACCCTGCCTTTATTTTCTGTTGACATCAAAGTTACCATTCATAAACAGCAATGCTGCCCAATGACCAGAAGATTGTCTGAGAAGTCAGGAAGTTAGTTCATCTCAGTGCCTTTTTTATTTGTGAAAGAGTGATAAATATGATAGCTTGCTAAAATTAGTACAGTATAATTTACCAGTGAAAAGAACTATGAGTTACATTGTGCTTTAGTATTCTGTCATTTTTCATTTGTTGAACCTAATAATTTGAGGTGTGCATTTTGTTTTTATTTTTCTTCAGACACTTGTAAAACTCTTCTCGGGACGTAAGCCCATGTTATACAGTTTCCAGACATCTTTACCACGATTGCCAGTTCCAGCTGTTAAAGACACAGTCAATAGGGTGTGTACATTCCTTAATTCATTTTCCTCAGTAGCAATGAATCTGTATTTAGATGCCCTTGTGAGTTGGTTTTTTGGCATGTCTTATAAAAGTATTGCATGCTGGTGTTAATATGGTGTAATGGATTAAAACTTCTGCATAGAAATTACAATATGGGCTATGACAAACTGCTGAAACTGGTCACAATTTGAAGCTGATATAACTCATATTGGATGGTGTGATGTGTGTTAATGTAAGACTATACAATAAAGTGTGATTTCCAGGGCTTTTGAAAAATACCAGTTTTGTTATCTTCCATAGCTTGAACATATAAATGTGTCTTTTATGACACAAAACCTTGTAGCAAAGTTTGTAAGTAGGACACTATGTCACAGAGACTGAAGGTTTGATTTTATTTTTATTTTTTTAGAGAGGATTAAAAAAAATCTGCCTGACTTTGCTTTTGAGTTGAAAAATATATCTTTAGAAAAGTAGCCTCTTCCACTTGTGATTTGCTGACAAATGTCTAAGAAAAGATCTCATTTTTATAGTTTTGCAGGCAGATGTTGAGAAAAGCGTATACTTTTATTTTAAGAATGTAATATTTGCAACTTTATAAATTGAGTCTGGATAATCTTTGTCTACTATTCAAATGCTTTATGTAGGAATTGAGAGAAACTACATGTTAGTTTCTATACTGATGCTGATTCTTTTCCTGTATTCTAGTATCTGGAATCAGTTCGGCCACTTATGGATGATGAAAAGTTCAAAAGAATGGAGGGTCTTGCCAAAGATTTTGCATATAATTTGGGACCAAGGCTTCAGTGGTATTTGAAGCTAAAATCCTGGTGGGCCACAAACTATGTAAGTAGATAAATAGGAGACTCAGTCATTCAGATGGCACAATTTAATTTGTTCTCTTTTGCCTTTTTTGGCTTGGCTTTCATTCTTTCTTAAATGTAAAAGGTATTTTTGTAAAGTGCATCTAAGACCACCTGATTTGCACAGAAATAACTTGTGTGATTTTTGTAAACAAACAGTATGGTGAATGGAACTTGAAATAATCAATTCTCATTTTGTATTTGTTACTCTGGAACAGGTGATTTAGCTTTTGCTGTTAGGATTGCATTTGAAGTCTGTTTATTTGTTTAAGCTTGGTAACTCAACAATGGGCCTGGCTACCCAGGTAGTTTAGAAGACTAATTTAGGACAACTTTTTTATAGAGAGCAGCAAAAGCGTATGGGAAAGAAATAAAGAATTGTAACAAGTGGGGTTTTTTACCAAAAAAGAAAACCTGAACTCCAACAATGTACTGAGAACTGTAATATAATTCCTTCCTGATATATTATCTAATATCTATCTGTACCCAGTACCCTAAGCTGAGCTTAGGTGTCATGGCAAAGGCTGCAAAATATTCAGGAGATCTAATACATTTTTAGATATTATCTGAAGATGATGACTTCAGCAGTTGACCAGAGAGCTACAGCTGAATTTAATTCTCTGACACCTTTTGCTGTTTTCCTTAAAGTTTAATGCAAATTAGGTTTTTTGTGTGGTGGTTTTTGTTTTTTTAAGTCAGGGGGCAAGCTAGAAGTTTCCTTCCTGCTTCTGTGTGGAATGTTGTGTTGTGGAGTCAGTAACATCAAAGACAAACTGGAAATTATAAGGGTTTTAAAGCTTTTGTTTTCTTTCTGATACAGGTTAGTGATTGGTGGGAAGAATATATCTACCTTAGAGGACGTGGACCAATTATGGTTAATAGTAACTATTTTGCAATGGTAGGTACAGACTATAAACACCTTATGTGTCAAAGAAGCACTGTAAAATTTCTGCCAGGTATGGCAGAAATAGAATGATATAATAATCATTAAAGATAATAATATTTTTGATAATAATTTTGCGATAATATTTCTGTTTAGAAATCAATTGCCACTGAGTAAATTACCTTTGCTTTTCTTTCTTCTAGTATAATCTGCAGCCAGTGTCTTCAAGTGCAGTGCTATCTTAATAATAAACTTAGTACATCTGCCACTTTAGCAGACTCATGCAGTAATTACTTATGCAGTTTTGTGCTTACTGCAGCAAGCAATCTTTCAAAAGCTCTATGTAAAACTTCATAGATAACACAATTCAACAAGGTGTGTGCTTATATTCATGAATGTATGTATGGGAAGTAAAATCCTAAAAGACCCTAAAATTAAAAGCAAAAAGAGGAATTAAAGTTGCCTTGAATTCAAGTTTTAAGTAGCATTGTCTTTTCTACTGGGATGATTAACAGCTATAATGTATGTTTTAGGGCTTATGCTGTTTAAAGAGATTGTAACTATTGGAGAAATTTTAGTTTCAAATCATCAACTTGCTGCACAAGTGCAGTTCATAAGTTTTAAAGCCTTTTCTGTATTGACCAAAATAAACTTTAAGAACATGGATGAGATGTACTCTCAGTTGTTGTGGGGTTTTTTTTTTTGTTGTGTTTTGTTTTTTTTTAAATGTAGCCTGATAATCATTAACTTATGATTCTTATTTACTTTACAGGATTTCCTTTATTTATCTCCCACAACCCTGCAGGCAGCTAGAGCTGGTAATGTTATCCATGCCATTCTACTCTATCGAAAAAAACTGGACAGACAAGAAATCAAGCCAGTATGTATATAAATTTAAATGGCTTCTGATCTTTTTCAGCACTATCTATAAGAAGCTGATCAGTTTTCAGAATGGGAGAGTAGAGGAATGCCTTATTGTCAGAACTACTTATAAGATGTAACTAAATTTGTACAACTAAAGGTGTAATCAAGATAATGTCTTGGTTATCACTTGAATTGCACATGGGCAGAAACTAACAACTATCAAAAACATGGGATTCTGTCATGACAACTAATTGCAGTATACAAAATTAACGCATGTATTTGCCCAGAAGACAAATAGAGGCTTGTATTTGAGTAAGTATTCTGTATATCAGATGTTATTGGTATGTGCTAAGCATGTAATGGTACTTTTCAGCCATTGAAGTCTGAAAAGTCTCTGCAATCGTGCAGTGTGAGCACAGGGGCTGGTTAGGACAAAGGACTGGACCTTGAGGCCAAGAGTGAGCCGGTGGCAGCCTGAGTATAGATGATGCTAAAATCCTGCATTGCATCAATTTTTAAGTAGTAAAGATAGGCAAGGTGAATCCCATTCTGAATTTCTGATCTGTCCAGTGGCTGTGTGTTGTAGCAATGAAATATTGTGGAAACAATTAAATAGTTTTGTTGAAGGTCATGGCAAGAATGTGATTAGTTGTAACTATAAATCTGTGAACTTTTGCTCTAAAAACCCAGAAATAGTTTTAAAATAAGAAATTAAGGTGTAATGCATGCTGTATGTGTGTCACACCTGGACTGGCCATTGAGAGCTCTTTGGATTTCAGAAGTTATCTAGCTTCAGTCATCCCCCTTGAAGGGTGAGCTTTTGGTAGGAGGGGAAAAAAAAAGTACAGCCACTGGAATGTCAGTGGAGTCTTCCATGTGTAGTTCAAGGAAAGACAATGAACAGAGGAGGGAAAAAAATCTTACTGTTCTACACCCTGTCTTTAACTAGATCATGTGTTTTCTTTCCTTTTTAGTTTCCTAATTGTATATGTAAAATTAAATTTTAATGTATTTCTGTGGCACAGATTCTTCTGATGGGATCTACTGTTCCACTGTGCTCAGCTCAGTGGGAACGGATGTTTAATACCTCCCGTATCCCAGGAGAGGAATCAGGTAAGCAGGGTCAGCCAAGGAGTCATAATGGAATTCAGGTTTTGGGATATTTTCTGCTAAAATCCCATTCTTGCAGATAAGGATCTAATAGACACAAGGACACACCAATACGGTGTTTTGATACTCAGGAAGTAATGAATTGCTATAGAGTGCGTAGATGTTTTTCCTTTAAAGGTGATTTTGAAGCTTTTTCAATTACTTTAGTCTCTTTCTTTACTTAAATTAAAAACTAACTTCAAGGAACTATTGTCTGGCCTGGTTTTTACTTTGTAAATAAACTTATTTTTCTCCATTCTATTCCTTTGGGATCCTTTGATATTCAAGTTCTTATCTTTGTAAAAGATAAGCCATTTTAAAATCTTTTGCTTGCTTGACTTTCCCTTTTTCCTTTCAGCTTATGATTCACAACAGCATCCCAATGTGTTCTTTTCAACATCGGTTGTTTACCTGCTTTTAGAGGTAGAGTCTTAGTCCTGTCAAGGTTTTCAGTGCTGCTGTTACCTTGACCTTTTGTATGCACTGTAGGACATCAGCTAAGTTAAGTCACCTGTAATAAGGACTGTGTACAAACTTTCTCTGTAGCACATTAAGAAATACATACTCTAGGTTTTGTTAGTTCCTGCCCTAACTCCCAGCAATGGTCTGATTATCCAAAGCTATGAGTAACTAAGTTTTTGCATTTTAATGTTGAATAGAGGGGTGTACCCATTGACTTACAGTAGGGTCACTTTTACCTGAGTATGTTTCTTCAACTTCTGCTTATTGTGGGAGACTAAGGATATGTTTACATGAGCACAAGCAATTACGTTAGCTTGGTCAAAAAAAAATAATTGTAAGTGATAGTTCATATACTCTTCCTTGCTGTAGGTGTACGTAGGCTCTCATTGCATGCATTCATTAACACTGTCTATAAACATAAAAACATTTCATTGTATACAATGGCAAGCCTTTGATAAAATGTTTGTTGTTGTATTTCACCATAAAAATACGGGGTTTTTTGAATCTCAATACATCATCCAAGACCTTGAGGCTGATTCTTCTCCATTTCATGTTAGTTTTCTAAAGGTAATATATCCCTAAAGGTTCATCATGGGTTTCTTCCCAAGGTAGCCTTCAAAGACCTCCATCAGCGTATCCTAAATTCTCCAGGCTCAAGCTTCTTTTTATGATCTTAATATTAAAGTGCCTTTTTTGTTGGTTTTTTTTTCTCCCTGAGCTTTGTGACTGTGAAAGGAGGTAGACTGCATCTAGAAATACTAACGTTTGTAGTCAACAGGTGGAAGAAAACATTGCTATCCGTTTCCTCATTCTTTGAGAATCAAACTAAGGATTTTACAGCACGTTTCAGTTGAGGCTTCTGTTGTGCTTTATACAAAAGCTTAAGCTATATCTAGGTTTCTCTGATCTGATTGTATGCTTAGGAACCTCTTAGACCCAAGTTTGCATGTTCATCCAACGCTGCATCATTGTGGCAGCATCAAAATGAAATACAGTATTTGACAGAGTTATCCTAACTGTCATGATGAGCACAGAGGACAATCACTAGGAATTTGGAATGCAAAGGGTTATTGGTTAGTCATCTCCATTGGGGTAGTGAAGGGATTCAGTTAACGGTTTTTATCAACTGTCTGCTGTAGAAACCTTTGTCTGTGGTTTGATACATGACTAAATTCAGGCTTACTGCGGTTAAGCCATATAAAGAATGAATTGAAGAAAAATTTGTGGCCTAGGTTTCTGCTTTGCTGACTTCCATAATGCTACATTTTTTTGCCAGAGATGGAGTATTTACTTTGCATCTGCCAAGGTAAAAGTCAACAAAAGCTTATGGTACTAAATTTGAGCTCTCTTAAGACTCCTCAGAGCTTGTACTGTGAGTTGGCTAACACTTGAATGCAGATGTTTTTAAAGTGCTTTTCCTCAGACTCATCTACTGTGTTCTTTTGTTGACTGTTTAATCAAACCACAGTACTAATGCAGAAATATAGATTTAGTTGCTTAATACTGGCTACCATTGTGGAAATTGGGGGTGCTATTCATGTGAACGATTATCAAATATGGATATTTAACTGTTTCATGCAGGAATCTTTGTGCTGAAATAAGATGGGGGAAGAGTTTATCCCACGGTATTTATTATTTTGTTGAAATAAATAAGCTGTGGGTAACTGATAATGCATGCAGTAGGTATTTGATGTTATTTCGTGCATTAATGTTTTGAGACTTAAGCTTTGTTTTCACATGTTACTGCAATTCTAGATACTCTCCAGCATGTGAAAGACAGCAAACACATTGTTGTGTATCACAAGGGCCGTTACTTCAAAGTTTGGCTGTACCATGATGGTAGACTATTAAAACCCCGAGAAATTGAACAGCAGATGCAAAGAATTCTTGATGATAATTCAGAGCCTCAGGCTGGTGAAGAAAAGCTAGCAGCTCTTACTGCAGGAGACAGGTATGGTGGGTTTTATTTTTTAAATTAATTTTAAATTATTTGGAAATAGTTGCATAACATATTAATTGAATAATATTTTTGGAATTTTGAAATAGTCTGCAGTCAGTTGATTATACCTTGATCACTGTTTTTTTTCATATTGATAACATGTATCAGCTCTTCATTCATTTGTAACTACATGGAGTTAAAAGTAATTTTGCAGTATACAGAATACTTATAGAAATTGGTTTAATTATGGTTATCATAACAGTAGTAATTGGAAGCTTTACAGTATTAAATCTATTGAACTATTTGAGTTTTATCTACTCTGGGATTCACTGGCATTTAAAAGAATAACTTAAAAATTAAAGTTATGAATTCAGTAACTTACTCTGTATTTGTGACTTGCACCAACAAAATAAAGCAGTGTCCTGGTTTGAATCACAGGGGATTAATTTCTCTTCTAATGTTTGGGAGAACCTTTAGAAGACTCTAGTGTCCGAACTTGTGAAAATATTTACTTTATAGCCAGCTATAGTATGTGGGTTTCAGGGTCTTGGTGTTTTCGAGCCTTGCCAGGTGCAGGGATGAGGTAGAGCAAGACCCGGGCACTTGACCCAGGGTGGCCAACAGGATTATTTCATACCATGAACATTTGCATTTAATATAAATTAGAAAGTTTGCTGAGGACTTCTCTCTCTCTTGATGGCGGTGGTCCAGAGAATTTCTTGCCCCGGTGCTGGACCTCTTAGCCCTTCCCTTCCTCCTGAAGCTGTAGCGCTCTCAGTGTCTGACTGTCCCTTCCCCTGCTGGCAGTGCACAGCTTCCTGCTGATAGAATGGGATGACTATAATCACTGTATATTTTGTATTAGTATCAGGATCAATTTCAGTTCTTTAGTAGTATTGTTAATTATTTAGTCTTATCCTATTAAATCTAATTTCAACCCTTGTGTTCCCTTGTTCTCCCTGATTCCCCTTCCTAGAGGGCGAAGGGTCATTGGGTGATAGAATAATTGTCTAAACGATAATAAATTGTTATGGATTTCTCAAACAATACCAAGTACCATGTACTTGGTTGATTTGAGTTGTAAGATGATTGAGTTCAATTAAATTGTGACAAACGTCATTCAATCTCTGTATAGTTGATTCTGGACAAGGGAGAGAAAGAGCTGTGGGCTTTAATATACTTTATTACTAGGACTCTTTCCTTTTACTCACTTTCTGCTTTAAAACAAACTGAAATATTTTTTCATTGGGAAAATTGCATTAATTTTATAATAAATGTGGTTCAACCATACAGAAATTACACTGTTCGGGAATTGTTTAATTTCAGATCTGTCCATTTACCATGGACAATTGTTTATGGTTTAGGTGTTATAACAATGGTTATTAATTTATGTTGATTGGTTTTATTAATCTTGGTATTTCTTCTTCCATAAGATGGACATTTTCTTGTGTTCATTTATAAATGTAGATGATCTGTACTATATATATTGCATGCAACAGAAATGTTGAATTTTTGAGGATAAGGTTTCACACATGTGTGATGGTATGTTGAATTGATTCCTAGGATCACATTGTACATGTATTTTCAGAATTTTTCACTGCTGATATAGTTTAAATGCAATGAAAGTAGTTCCTTCAAATTTTATAAAAGTAGGAGGAATGTCTCATAGTGATCTTAAAGGTGATAAAACTTTGACAAAGTAAAATAATCTGGCTATAAACCAAATTCTTTTTGCAGAGTACCATGGGCTAAAGCTCGACAGGCTTATTTTAGCCATGGAAAGAACAAACAGTCCTTAGATGCTGTTGAAAAAGCAGCATTTTTTGTGACATTGGATGACACTGATCAAGGGTACATGAAAGAAGATCCAGTGAGGTCACTGGATGCATATGCAAAATCCTTAATACACGGCAGATGTTATGACAGGTACTGTATTGATTCTGGAAAATGTCTTCTCTTTCAGAATTTCACTAATTCATGTGGCTAATACTTATGAATTAATGACTTATAAGATGATAAATTTTGTAGAATCACAGAGTGATTTGGTTGGAAGGGACCTTCGAAGATCAAGTCCACCTTCCTTGCCATTGACAGGGATATCTTTCACTCTGTTGGATTGCTCAAAGCCCTGTTCAACCTGACCTTGAACATAACACTTCCAGTGATGGGGTGGCCACAGCTTCTCTGGGAAATGTGTCCCAATGTTTCACCAGCCTCCTTGTGAAAAAATAATAATTTCCAATTACGACAAATAAAAATCTACCTTCTTTCAGTTTATAACTGTAGCCCCTTGTCCTGTCACTATAAGCCCTGGTAGAACGTCTTTTTTGGTCTTGTAAGTCCTCTTTATATATTGAAAGGCCACAAGAAGGTGTACCAGAGCCTTCTCTCTATACTGAACAACCTCAGCTCTCAATGTTTCTTCATGTGAGAGGTGTTCCAGCCCTCTGATCATTTTCACAGACCTCATCTGGACCCACTCTAACTGGTCCATGTTTGTCTTGTACTGGGAACCCCAGAGCTGGATGCAATACTCCAGGTGGAGTCTCATAGGAGCAGAGTAGAGGGTGAGATTTCCCCCCTTGACCTGCCAGCCATGCTGCATCTTAGGTAGCCCAGGACATGATTGGATTTCTGTGTTGCAAGCACATGTTGCTGTTTTTCATCCACCAATACCCAAAGTTCTTCTCTGCAGGGCTGTTCCATCCATTCATCCCACAGGCTCTTCATACTAGGGATTGCCCTGACTTAAGTGCAGGATCTTGTACGTGGCCTTGTAGAACTTCATGAGGTTCAAATTTAAATCTATTTATTTAAATAAACTATTAAAAAAAAAAGCCAAGAACTAGTGTGTTAGAATGTGATTCTTTTGAGAAAGATGAAGTTACAATGTAAAAATCCTTTTGAAATGTATAGAGCTATAAAGAAATCTTAATTTCATTTGTAGGTGGTTTGATAAAACCTTCACTCTTATAATATTCAAAAATGGCAGAATGGGTCTGAACGCAGAGCACTCTTGGGCAGACGCTCCTATTGTTGGACACTTGTGGGAGGTAGGTATTTAGTACAAAAAGTTAATGCAGAAGATAATGTGTTATGGTCCATGCAACAGTCCTAAAGATCAGCAGTTACTTTCAGGCATTCATATTGCTGATGAGTGATTATGGGCTGGTATCTAGAACAATTGTAGAAGTTAAAAAAAGACCAAACAAAAAACTCGGCAAAAACACAACTAAAATTCCTTGCTTAAAAGAAAACATTGCTGTCCTTTAAATATCTTTATTGCATTTTAATAAGCCTTGATGTCTTCATAAAAAGTGATAGAGCTCCTCATCTAACTTGTTTATAATATTCTAAATCAATAGATTGTTACCTCTTTAAGGTATTGTGTTTTCCATATATATGTGCTCCTGAAGCATTTAAGGTTTCTTTTGCTATAAAAATATTTGAAAAATCTTTGAGAATACATTTCAAAAATTGAAAGAAATGTTAGAGTCTAACTTTTCCTCCAAGTCATTGTTTGAAGAGCTGCAGATTGATATGTTGTCTAAATTCTCTCTTGTATTTATTTGCAATAAATAGAATAAATGCACTTTTTGTCAGGTTTGTTCATCATGAACTTAGTTTATTACTTGAAATCCTGTTTGATTTTTTTTCTTTCCTTATTGAAGTTTAAAACCATGAACCCATTACATGACTTAATCACTCAAAACTATTTCAGAAACGTTAGCTAATTCTGATTTATTATGTATTTGTACAAATGGGTCTCAGGTCTGACTGGTACCCCATATCAGTACCCTGGTACCCTGTACCTAATAATCTTGTTATTAGGAAATAAAGTTCCCTAATTTTATTATATGAATGTTTCCCTGTGTGTAAGAACAGAAAAAATCCTCGTTGCCTTCTCTAACCAGGAAAGAAAGAAGGCCAAACTGATTTGAGATTGACTTGACAATGCTGTTGAAACCGTTTAGACTAGCTCAATGGAAAAGAGTTGCTTTGTTTCTTTTAATGAGTAATGTTACAAGCTTTAGTTCATATCTCTGTACTTACTATTAGTTGCTTCATTTTCTGGCAAGAGTTGATATGTCTAAAATAAACTAAGTAGTTAATAGTTTCGTTTCCTAAAATCTTATCTGTTGTTAGTTCTTCATAGACCGTCTATGTTTAGAATAGAATGAATTAAACTTTTTCTCATAGTTGGCATGTTCTGACCACTAGTGAGAAAACTAAAGTAAAAGAAGAGATTAGAAATATATATGTAGAAAATGCAGTAGCGTTTTGTCAAGCTTATTCTTTCCATATTGAGCAGATTCAAATAATTTGATCATTCTGTATTTTCTAATTTTTGTTGTGGAGTATGTTGTTTGAAATCTTGTAAGACAGAGCCTTTTTTGTCTGTTGTTCAAGTAGAATTGTTCATCTTGGAAACATTCTACTTCCCCACCCAAGAGCACTTATAAAATAAACTGCAATTTTGAGTGTGATGCCAATCTTAAAAATTATTTAATTCTTGCAGGGACATACACCTACTCTGAAATAAACTGTTTTTTGATGAAGAAGGTTTGACAGATAACAAACTTGCAGAAATTGTCTAGAATCTAAATTGAACTAAGGTTGTGAAATGTAAGACTCTAAGACTGACTTTTTTTTTACTACTACTAAGTTTGAGGTAGGTAGGTTTTAACTGAAACATTTTGATTATTTTAGTAGCATCTGACAAAATGCTACTATTCAGACGCCAGTGTAACTGAATAGGTGTTTGTGCACATCTGTTATTCTTCACACTCAAAACACAAGTAAAAATGCCTTAGAATAAGAGGTAAAACAGAGGGCTTCATTTGCAACTGTTTTCAGTATTTGGAATTGGATTGTATATTGTATTTCACTATGGACTGAAAATGGGTTATATCGATTTCACAATGAAATCCTAATTCCACGTTGAACGTGTTGCAATTCTGAAGAAGTATCGTTCTTTGCAGAATGTTATGGCAACTGAATATCTTGAACTGGGCTATTCAGAAGATGGGCATTGCAAAGGAGATACCAATCAAAATATTCCTATTCCTACCAAACTACAGTGGGAAATTCCCGAAGAAGTAAGTACAGAACAGCTAGTGGTTTGAGGAAGAGGCTCTTCTTTTCCTGAGCAGTCAAATAATTTAAATAATTACTGCTAACCCTATAAATAAGCTTTAAATTCATTTGAGTCCTGTAGGATATATATTTCGTGTATGGATATTAATCAGTTAACTTAAAAAGATATCAGATGTTTTTAACATCACTCTCCTGGCTGGAAAATGCCAGCTTTTTACTGGAGACTTTATGGCAGGAGGCATATGTCATACTGGAGGCAGTATGTCAAAAGTAAGTGGCTGCCTATTTTAAATAGCAACTAAAATGAAGACTAAGATGCTGAGGTTTCGTTACTATTGTCAAAACAGATGCTATTGTGTAATAGTCTTTTTTGTTTTCAAAATTCTGTACACATGTCTACTAAGATTTGATTTTTAAATCCCCCCACCCCCGAGTTCACAACAAACTTCCATCACCTATTTGGATTTTAATTTTGCATAAAAAAGTAATGGTGTTATGTTTTATTAAGCTTGTATGTCAGATTGAAAGTCACAAAATTCTTGACATTCTTTCTCTGTGGGTTGTTCTTTTATGTTCTAATGATCTGAACAGTCTTAATGCTGGTGAAGTTTTTTAAAGTGCAATTTTTGGACTCCAGATGTGTATTGGCTTAAAACTTGTTTTTTATTAGCTTTTTGAATTTTAACTTTCTGGCAAAGATAGCTTCTCCTGTTCCTCCAAAAGGAGATTATTTAGATAATGATGTTCCTGATGTGCATAAAGGCAGCAATTCTTATTCATCAATTAAAAATACTTGCACTTTTTCAACAGTTCTCTCAAATGCCACCAACTGCATGCATAGGCATATATGCCTATAGATATTTGTTGGTTTGGTTTTTTTTTTTATTTTAGTGTCAAGAAGTGATTGAGAAGTCTCTGAGCACAGCTGTAGCTCTGGCAGATGATGTGGACTTCAATTCATTTTACTTTGGTGCTTTTGGGAAGGGACTAATAAAGAAAGCAAAAACCAGCCCTGATGCCTTTGTGCAACTTGCCCTGCAGCTTGCTCACTATCGGGTAAGAACAGACTGTTTCTGGCTTCCACATTCTCATTAAATTGGGTATAGCATGTTTGTGCTTAAAACATGTGATTGTGTGAAGTACTTAAGAGTAATCTTGCTCTGCTTGTGCAAGGTTTTTAAAGACATTAAATGGAAATTGGTAGAAACTCTAAACAGATTACTGCCTGGAAATTAATTCTCCAAAGGTTGGTGTGTTGACACTCATGCAAATTTTTCTCTTCTGCTTAGTTGGTCTGTCCCTAGGCATTTTTGGACTTGAGGCTTGAAACTTCTAGTAGCTGTGTTTATAATTGGAACAATGTTACACTCGCAACAATGGAATCAACAGAAATTCCTGCCTGTTTTTTCTTCTGTTAGCTCGCTGTTTCTATAGTGTGCTTTCAGAAAACACCAGTGTAGCAACATGCTTGTTTTTCTCATTTTGCTTTCTAGTTGTTGCCATTGAGATACACTTCTATTTTTCTTCCCCCCCCCCTTTTCTTTTTTTTTTTGTTAAAGCAACCATATTTCCTGGCTGCTATCACCAGTCTTTCTTACCCTTGGTTAGGGTAGCTACACTGGAAATAGTTTGATTACCTACCCAGCTCTTCTACTTTAAACACCCATCCTCTTAATCTAAAACTGAACAGACTTTAACAATCTGTTCTGACGTATATTTTAGACAGGTAGAGTTGCTAACTTCTATTGTTTGGCAATTTTTAATCTGTAGATTAAACACATCTACAGGAAACACGGAAGCCACACTTCCTGGATTTTGCAGACTGCTTGCTTCTCACATTCTTGAAATATCCACATTGGTATCCATCTCCATGCTGTTAAATTATAACTGAAATTATTTTTAAGGATGTTACAGTTTTCTTGATTACTTACCACAGCTGTGTTAATTTGGAAGCCACTTTACTTTCAAGTATGTTTCTGATAGCCTGTCAGCTTCTGTTGTAAACTGGAAAAGACAATATAAAATACACAGGGTAGTGCTAGTTTGGTTGTTCTATTAGCATTTATCAAATCCTGCTACTAATTTAATTTTTGCCTTTATTATCTTCAGGTAATAAAGGTGGGCTAATGGTGGGTCACTAAAAACTTAACATTGAGTTTAATTTGTGGTGTGATTACTTGTGCTTACCTTGAACTGCTGATTAAGAGGGGCTAAGCCTGGCTAAACTTCTCAGTTCTTGTTTCTCCCTTTTCAAGGACATGGGAAAATTTTCTTTAACATATGAAGCCTCTATGACACGCTTGTTCAGAGAAGGCAGGACCGAAACCGTTCGTTCGTGTACTGTTGAATCATGTAATTTTGTTCGAAGCATGGAAGACCCAACTGAAAGTGTAAGTTCACGGTGGTGTTGCCTTATACAATCCATAAGGCACCTGAATTATCACTAGATATCTACGTAAGTTCCAAAATAGTTTTTAAGCACTTAAAGTGATGCCTTTGTTTTTTAGGAAGGAAATGCAACATAAGGTAATAATTCACATTTTCTGTCAGTATGACAGAAATTCAAATCTATACCAAAGCAGAATGGCAGTAACTTAGCCAAATATGTCATTTCTTACAGTTCTTGAACTTCAGAATACTGAGATGACTCATGACAATGTAGTGAATTGTAAAACTCAAACACAGATTTGTAAAATAAGTAATCTTATACTAATTAGGCTTTCCTTTCTGATAGGGAAGCAAGTATTATTAACAAGAAGTAAGTAGTTGCCTATATAATATGTTGATTTCAGTGGGCCTTTTAGTTTTTGTTGTGATGTTCTGATTAGCAAATAAAGCAAGCATGATCTTGCTTCATCAGCTCCATCACAGTCTTCCAACACAGGGCTCTGGGTGTCCCAGGACTCTTTATCAATGTTAAAGACAGAAACGAAGAAGGCATGGAGCATCTCTGCTTTGTCTACATTCTTATTTGTGAGCCCTTTTTGTTGTCCTTCACATTACTGGCCAGCTTGAATCCTAATCAAACTTTGGCTGCGTGAATTTTCCCCCTACAGTGGCAAAGACCATCTCTGTAGTCCTCCTATGTTGCCTGTCCTTGGTTCCAATGTCCATACCCTTTTCTTTTCTTCACGAGTTCTAGAAGATCCCTGCTTAGCCAAGCAGGCTGCCTTCTCTGGTAACTTGACCTCTGACACTTTGGATTTGCTGGCTCCTGAACTCTGAAGAGAGGGCTTTTAAAAAATGACCAGCATTCATATGGACCCCAGTACCTTCAGTGTTGTCAGTTTGCTTTCTAAAATGGCTGTTCGGTTCCAGCTTTTCTTAAATCATGTTGAGATTTACTCTTCTTTTTAAGACCAGTAGCTTTTTAAGACCAGTTTCTCTAGAAACCAAATATATAATGTAGTAAACTTGAATTGTAATCATGTTTGATTCTGGGGTTAGATCACACTTAAAATACAACTTGTTTTCATTAAGCACCGTTTACAGCAGGTAACAGTTGATACTTGCTAATACCTGAAATTGAATACGTGTACTTGTACTTGACCCTTAAGTCCTCTAGGCTTGAGAGCAATTGCTATAATTTAGTTTCTGCACCTTCATCTTCTACCCAGTTTACTTCAGTGATTTTTCTTTTTTTTTTTTTTCCATTGTTAGAATGAAAATAAGCTTAAGTTATTTCGGGTTGCTGCTGCCAAACATCAGCACTTATATCGTCTTGCTATGACTGGTGCTGGCATTGACCGCCATCTGTTTTGCCTTTACGTCGTGTCCAAGTACCTTGCTGTAGATTCTCCTTTCCTTAAGGAAGTAAGTGACTCTTATCAATAACTACTAATTACAGTAAATAATCCTTTGTTTAGTGTTTTGTGGTATCTGCTTACATGTTTGCAGAACTGTGGTTTTCCTAAGAAAAAAGGTAAAGATTTTAGCTAGCATTGCTTAACGTTTGCTGGTAGCTTACAAGTTAGTTTTATTTTCCTTTATGTTTACACTTACTAGTAGACCTATAGTAATGCTTTCTGTGAACTTTGTTGTATAATATATGTTACTAAGGATTGCATGAAAGATCTAGTCAGTATTACAAAGAAAATGTATTGGCTGCTTGTGGTCTTTATGTATTTTCAAAGCAGCACAAGAGAGGCTGTGTGTTTTCTCTCAGGAATGCTCTTTTGGAACTGTGACAAAATCACTCTAAGTGAGTTAAAGGAGCTGTGTATTTTTTTTAATGCACAACTTTAATGTCACTATAACTGTGACAAATGTTTTATTGCTTAAACTGAATTTTAAGTTTTATAAAAGTAATTACATTGCACTTGTTCATGTCTTCTGTTTAATAAAATATGTGTTCAAGCTTGCCTCCAAATTAAGCTATTGACATTGGTCTGCTTGTCCTCCTGAATGGGAACAGTGACTAGGTCAAGAATAAAACAACTTTCTACAGCTTCTGCAGACTTTCAAGATCCATGTTTATTGTTAGATATTTTACAAGCTTCTAACTTGATGTAGTATCTTGCCAGGATTTGAATAAGGCCATTTATTATCTTGTTGTTAACACCATCTGTTATGCATAATTTACAGACTGTAGCATTTCTATTGAAATAAATTCGTTTCTCTTTGAGGAATTGACATCATGACCTTGTATGTTAATGATTTTCACATCAGACCAAGTTTATCTGTTTCTTTTAACCTTCTTAATTGTTCATAAAATTGAAATGGGAACTGGAGTTATCCTTATTGTTGCTTTATTGAGTGCTTTCTGACTTGACTAGTTTTTGAGAAAGTTGCATGTTCCTAAATAGTATTTTATATTTGTTTGCATCTCTTTCATATCTAAAAAGGTTTTGTCAGAGCCTTGGAGGCTGTCAACAAGTCAGACACCACAGCAACACATTGATCTAAAGAAGAACCCTGAGATGTTATCCTCTGGCGGAGGATTTGGACCAGTATGTTTGCTGAATACAAGTAGCCTTTTAAAAATAGTTTTATTTTGAATATGCCAATTTAAAATTTTCAGATCAGTAGTATCTTAATATTGCACATCAAAGGTGCAACCTGTGTTTTTAAATGCTTGTGTTTAATGCTTTTCCATGATGTAGATAGGCTCAGAAAAATCTGCATTGCCTTTCTTAAGGAAATAGCACTGTGTACCACAGTTATCAAATGTGGTACAGGGCTCCATGGCAGAGAGATCTGATAAAGTGGGGGCTTTTATCACATTAGGTGTGATAGCCCAGAGCTTCTGTGCATTGGGCTATTATTATAGTGACAAACGCCTTATTATTTAAAGTAGATTTTTAAGGTTAGGATTTGTAAAAGTAATTATACTTGACTTGTTCTTTATATTTCCTGATTAATTAAAAGCTAAAACTATATTTCCTGATTAATTAAAAGATGCTTTCCTCCAAAGTAAGCTACTCACATTGTTCTGCTTGCCTGCCTAAGTGTGAATACTGGCTAAATCAATAATGAAACCTTGTTCTACAGCTTCTGTGGACTTTCAAGAAACTAGTGTATTGTTAGAGCTTCTGATTTGCTGTAGTCTTTTACTGGGATTTGAACATCAATGATGATATTGTTGTTAACAAGATCTGTTAAGCAGACTTTATGGAGCTATCAACTAGATTAATCCGTTTTGAAAAAACATTTATATTGGAAGAACAATGAGAGGGATCACAGGACTGCTTTTTGCCACACGGAAATTTTGATGAGAAATACAATGTATTTTGGCTGGTTTTTCAAGCTGGAAGTTGTTTTTTGTGTGGTTTTATTTTTCTCATAAACGTTCCAGTAGTTCTTTAAGTTGGAACAAGTTTAAATTACAAGGAAGCCTATAGTTATTGCAATGCTGCTCATTCATAAGAAACTGGCTTGCTCCAGCAGATTATAAAGTCAGTATTTAGAATCACTCCAAAAGGGGTGATTTTGCAATAAGACCTTTGCTGCAGGAATTTCTAATGCTTTTTTCCTAATTTTTTTTTTTTTTTGCTAATGCTACATTAACTGCTCCCTTACTATTTTTTCAGGCCTTTATTTCCTTCCTTCAGTTGTCTGCCTTTCCAAATAACCTTGCTTACATTTCCCTTCATTTCTCTTCATGATTTCTTGGATCCTTAGAAAAGCTGTGCTTTGGTTTGCTGAAGTAGCCCAGAGATTCAGTACACAGGATTTCTATGTGTATGTGTTATTTGTTGGTTTTGTTTGAGGTTTTTTAAGCACAAATGGAGAGAAGGCTATCAGGCTGCTTAGCAGCAAGCAGCAAAGAGTTGGGATCCTTTGAGTTAGGAAAGAGAAGGAAGGATGGTGGCAGCAGGATAGTCTGTGTTTACTAGGCATGCTTAAAATACAACATCAGACTGAAACTTGGGGCAGTTAATGCTGCTAATGTTGAAATCAGACCAGAGCTCTGCTGGTGATGCAGATGTTCAGAATTTGCTATAGAGTCAGATGACAGCCTTTGGGCAAATTTTCATAATACAAGTCTTGTGGACTCCATATTTATATACGAAGTTTGTTTAGATCACAGGGATCCCATGAAATAGGATGTTTAGGTATACAACTGAACTATTTTATTCCTTTCTATTCAAGCACTTTCAGCTGAAGCTGTATAGCTGCTTAAGGCCGGATCTTCATAGGAGATAATCTTTGAACAAGTATTCTATTTCAAAATACAAAAGCTGGGAAATATTACAGACATATATTCAGAAAATATTAATTCCATGCACTTCAGATGAGATCAGAACTGTTTTCTTAAGCGGAATCTTCAGAAATGATGCATTAAATCTGGAACCTTAATTTTTCCTTGAGGAGAAATTGCAACTGATTTTAAGAACTGCACAGTAAGAATTGTGTAATTATATATATAAGATAATTTAGGAATGGAAGGAAAAATAAAAAGCTTAGGACTTATTTTTCCTCTTTTTTCTTCCCCTAGGTGGCTGATGATGGTTATGGTGTTTCTTATATTATCTTGGGTGAAAATGCCATCCATTTTCATGTCTCCAGCAAAATATCTTGTTCTGAGACAGTAAGAGTTTGTCCTTTCCTACTTTAATAAATCTACCCTAATATCTGCTTATAAAACTGATCTACCCGTTGTCTAAAAAGTGTAGTAGAACTTGCAATGTACAGTTATAATGTGGATTTCTTCTTTCTCAACATAGGCTCTTTTGGTTTGGTGTTTATTTTCTCGACTTCTATAAATTGAATTGCTTTTTGAACCAAGGAAACAATACTCTTATTTCATTTATTCTTATGAAAGAAGAATAAAGAAAGCATGTGGCCCAAGGCCATCTTTACACTTGTGTAGTTCCCTACAACTCACGTAAAATGACTCATATCTGTCCTATAAGCAGTAAGAGGGGTATCTCCCATTTTTTGTTACAGTTTTGCTTTGATTTGTCTCTGGCTGCAGTTGTGAAGACAGGGTAACACATATGCTCCCTATTGTTTAAATCTTCTTGGTTTAAATAATACTGAAGGAAGCTGGCCCATAAGTTGTAATCTATATGTAAGAAACATAATTAATCAAAATAATTAGAATAATACCTGTTGTTAGAATGTAGTATTTCACTGAATTTCACTGAATTTTTAGAGTTGGAAGGGACCATAAATATCATCTACTGCAACTCCCCTGCTGAAGCAGGATGTAGTAGATGTCATCTATTCAATATCCTGCTGTTGTGGAGGCCTGCTTTGAGTGAGCTATAATTCATCCTTTCCCTTTAGATTTTTATGACTTAAGAAGCATGCTGAATTTGTTCAGGTTTACATGGCTGAACTAGTTTTCCTCTTTTGACCTTAACTTGTCTGAGAGATCTTGGTGCCTTTAGTTAATCATTAAAGATTAGAAAATAAAACTGCTTTTTCATAGTTCAACTTGTTCTTCAGATGCCTGTTAGCTTGTACTTTAAATTTCCCTGTATTTTTTTACTGATTAGTCAAGTCAAATGTCCATACAGAAAAGGCAGCATTTCATGTGCGTGGCCTTGGTATTAATAGGACCTTTGTAGTAGGTCCTGTAATGGAGCTAATAATTTATATTTTTAATCTAAATTTCTTCCTTGTACCACTCATCTGATGTTTAGAATAAACTATGAAATTGTTCTGTTTATTTACACTTAGATAATTGTGATTTTAATTTTCAATACTTTCTGTAATTTTTCAATGGCAAAAGATTAATTATTCTTATAGGAGCTCAAATACAAAATGCTTTTCTGCTTTTTGAGTACTTCTAGGTCATTAGTAATGTGCTTAATGAATGGTCTTCTGTTTTCTGAAAACTAGCTTTTCCAAGATCTCATAAAAAAAAGTACCAAAACTTGCCTATTTTAAAGTAGGAGAATGCTATAGATGCATCTGATTTCAAAGTGAGATGATCTTAGTTCTGTCTGTAGGAAAGTAAATACATAATGAAAACCTCAATGGTCAGTAATAGCATAAACCTGGGTTAATTTGTATGGCATTAACATTTTTGTGGTTTGAATTCCCCATTCTATGATAAAATGCATGCTCTAATTCTATAAGCTCCAAAACTACAAAATGTTAGAAGATTCCGTATTTTGACTAAAAGATAACTGTTTTGATTTACGGTTTTTTTTTTGTTCTTTGTGTTTGTTTTTGAAGGATTCTCATCGTTTTGGAAGAAACATACAAAAAGCAATGGTTGACATCATGGGTTTATTTAACCATAGTAAAAACTGTACCAAGTGATTTGCCTTATTGGTGCCAAGGAATCTCCTGTTGTTGGGATGAGAACTCTTCTGAACAATGAATGAGAGCAAGGTTTGTCAAACAGTAGTTGGCGAAGAAACTGAGTCAACATCATCTTGATTACTATGAAAACCTTAGCAGTGTATTGAATGTTTCATTATTATTTTTTTTTCAGTAGTTTGGCAGAGTTTATTTCCACAAAGTATGACTTTTGAAATCTTTCATGTTCATTTCTACGGATGAAGTGTAGTATCATTGCATGAAGTCATGTATATTCTAACTCCTGCAGTTTTCTCTTAATTTGTATACACCTGCTCTTTTTTTTTACTTAAAATTAGTCTACTTGTATTCCAGAATCAAAGGGATAAAACACACTGTCTTAAATACTAGAAAAAGTTTGATTTGCTATGCATTAATAGCAGAATGTTCTTCAATGTATTCGCTGCTTTATGTCAATGAATGACAAAACTTGTGGCTGTTTACCTTCATTGGTTTTTTGGTTGGTTTTTTTTTTTTTCAAAGGTAATTTCAAAACATACCAAAAAAAAAAACCGTGATATAACCCACTGTAACATACCAAGTTGTAGAAATTTTTTGTTTTTTGGAAAAAAACCACTGGGTAGTGCTACATCAGGTAGTAAAATGTGTCACGTTTTTCTTTTTACGTACAAGCACGTTTGTCACATTGTTGATTTTATTTCTGTATAAATAAATGGACCTGTGTGCTTGTTCATGCGAGTGCCTTAGAAAAGGAAGATTCTAAACCCAGGAAAAAAAGCTTATGCTGGGAGTTGGTTTTACATTGTCTTAGTGGTGAAATTGGTGAAGTATTAGTAATGCAGATCTAGTTTTCAAACTGTAAGTTAGGTTGATGTGGCCTAAGTAGACCTGAGTATGTTGCCATGTGGTGCAGTTAGGTTTAAAGCTCTAATGAAATGATGTTCCCATCTTAAATGGCAAAGATCAGTCCTGATGAAATGCAGCACTAACTTTGTTTCAGACCTACAAATACTCATACGCTTATTTTGGTGAATGGTATTGGTGGTCATTTGAGATAAGAGTTTCTGGGTCTCGGGAAACATGAACTATGAACTTAGTTAAAGACAACCTGTTGGATAGCCTACAAAGCCTTCTATAGGCTGATCAGTTGCAGTTTGCCTTCTTTCAGCCTGGAAGGACTGACTACTACAAACATCTGCATGAGAAGGGCAAACTGTTAAAGCTGTGGAAAATAACTGCAGAATGGGAAAATCCTGGCCTTCTCAAATCCCTGCTGGGAGATGCTTTTGGTCAAGTGCAATTTCATAAGGTTACAAGGAGGAAGGGGAAAGCTATTGCACTCAAAATAGAGCATAATGTTTCCAAGTGCAGAAATAAAATGGCTACTACAAAATGGAGTAACTTTGTGTGCAGCACTTCTGTTCCCCAGGCTCTACAGGGGTGGTTACGGTTTACATCCTGCAGTGCAGTAAAGTGTACCTGTCAGCGCAACAATTTATTATTTTATTTTTTTAAAAAATGTAAGGTACATGGTGTTTAGTAATACAGTGAATGCTGCTCCAGAGCTATGCTGATTTTAAAGGGCCTTTGGATGTTGATATAAACCTTCTCATTAGACTTTGAATGTTTTCTGGCCAGTATTGCTAACTTTCTATGCCTCTTCATTTTTTATTTTTTTTTTTCTACTCTAGCTATATTAAAACACCTGCATATGTATGTTTGAGGTGGGAAACCTCAAAGATCCCAGATGCATACTTAAGCAAATGCACACTTATATAAATGTAGGAGCCATCACAAGAATTGGCCAAAGATACTCGTTATTTGATTAGGTACAAGGTGTGGGAAAGGACATTTGAAATAAGCCTTATTGCAGCTGGTAGGCCTGGCATTTATTAAACTACTGCAACAATTTTATAGTAATCTATTATTTTGGAGCTGCAGAAATAATGCACTGTTTTTGTGGTTGGGTTTTTATTGTCCACTGACAAATCTGTGCTTAAATTAACATTAGGGCATATTAGCTTGTAGGACTTTCTTTAAAAAAAAAAAAGTTTAGATTTGACACTCAGGTTTTAGATGTTTGAAGTCTAATTGTAGTTAGTGCAGTTATCAATGCAATTTTACATTCTTAGAGTAAGTATAATTGGCACAGAAAGCTGGGGTTTTTTATTGTCAATGTTTTAAACATTTTATGGTGTTAAATGTATCTTTTAATTTGGGATATGTCATAATACCTAAACAGATAAAATCTTATTTCATTTTCTTTAAAATGTCAACAGCATGTAAATAAAATATGCTTTTTGGATGTAAATCTTAGAAATCCACAGTGAATGTAGGTTATTAATAAATAATTAATTTAAATCTTGGTGTTTAATATTGTGTACATGCAGTAAAACTGCTTGCTTTTTGCTCAGAAGCCATAGGAATGTAACTGAATTACCTAGATTTGAATGAACTTTCTAGTACACTGTACTTATAGTAGTAAAATGTTCATGTTCCAGGAAAACAATCAATTGCTACTAAAACCTTGAATTACTTATTCTCAATTAGTGATTTAAGAGCTCAAAGTTAGGATTGAGTAGGTAATAAAAATCAGGTTGGATGATAATAAATTGACCTGTTTAATAAAGAGCAACGTGGAATTGGTGGAATACCTTGCCACTGTGTGGCTTCAAAATTTCTTACTTCATCTATTTCATGCCAGAAATGAAGACAGCATTAAGTGCATTTAGAGGCTACGATTGTCGAGGATTGACACCATTCCAAACTCAATATTCCTCTTAGGGTTGGGGTTTTTTGAGGGACTAAGGAAGTATGTGCCTGACCTTGAAAATCATAGTTCTAATTCAGCCTTTGTACCAATTGTTTTCTCATATAAAATATATTAATTTAAGCTAGTTTTTTTTAATGTTGTTCAATTACTCTACATCTATGGTTAGTTATTTACATCCAACACTTTGTCTCGATTTTCTACCATCTTATGTGACTTTAAAAAATAAAATTTCACAATTACCACCACTTGGTACAATGTTTAATATCTTTTGTATCTTCTTTCTAGCTCCCTTGCTGCTGTTTCTGGACTTGTGATTTTGTTGCTATTAAATCCAGTTAAGAATTTTAGCAGTGACTTACATGTCTTGCTAGTTAATAGGGAATGTGTTAATGAAAAATTTTTCAGCTTCAGAAGAAAGAAGAAACAATCTAGGTATTGAGATAAGGTTTTTTCATGAGATACAAATAATTGCTGAAATGTTCCTGTGAAACAGTCTGTCTGCCCTGGTTTGATCTTTACAGTGAATAAGCCATAGAATATGAATGGTAAAGGCAGTGGAGAACTAGTTTGGGCAAACCTAGGGCTGGTAGGGTGAAGATTTGTAAACAAAAGTGTATGGAAAAATTGATTCCAGTTAATTCTTGGATTAATTGTATGGCACCGTAGCTTGAAACTTTTGGGGATGTTTTAATAGTTACTGTGGGTTGGTTTTTTTTTAACAAACAAAATTTCCTACAAATTGAGCCAATAATAAATACAATGAAAAGTTCATGTTCAGTTTCTGCTTTAATAGATGCAGGTTAGTGACCTGGTAAGTTTGGACTGTTTTCTAAACCCCACAATCTTTATGGCACCAGCGTGCTAATTCCAAGATTTACTGAGTGAGTTGTAGGAAGGGCTCTATGTGCAGAAGCTGGAAGCCAGCTATTTCATGGAATAGTTGAGGTTACAAGGGACCTCTGGAGGTCATCTGGGCAACCTCTGCCAGTGCTTAGTCACCCACACAGTGAAAAAGTGTTTCCTAATGTTCAGAGGGGAGACTCCAGTGTTTCAGCTTGTGCCTGTTGCCTTTTGTCCTGTCACTGGACACCAGTGGAAAAGAGTCTGGCTCTGTCTTCTTGGCCTTGTATCTCCTGGTGAAATGGTCCCTGCTCTCGCACAGAGAGCTGCTCCAGCCCCTTAGCTCTCACCGTGGCCCTTTGTGAAGTCTCAACAAACTTCGTCCGTGTCTCTCCAACTGGATGTGGAACTCGAGGTGTGGCCTTACCCTGGCAGAGGAGCGCTCTTCTAGCTGGATTATAATAAATAACCTCTTAGGGGCTACTTGGGTCCTGGTTAATTGGTTAATCTTTGACTCCTTGTAATGCGAGGTAATTTCCAAGGGAACAAAAAAAAAAAAAAACCATCACCCCAAACGTCCGACCTAACAGCGTGTGCGCTCGCTGCTGCCCGCGCTGAGGCGGGGCGGGGGGGGCCGCTCTGGCGCGTGCCCGGCCTCCGCTAACGGCCCGGCGCGCGCTCCTCACCCGTCCCTCACGGAAGGGCAGGCGGCGGCGGCAGCGGGGGAAGGTGAATTGCCCGGGGCGACGGGCAGAGAATTACCCGCTGCCGTGGAGCCGGTGTTGGAGGTGGGGTCCGGCCCTCTCCCTTCTGCCCAGGAAACCGGCTGGGGGACGGGGGGAGAAAGCAGCCAGGGCTTCTGGGAAGGGCTGGTGTCCCAGAGCTGGCAGTGGTTTGATGCTCATGGGTCTTCAAGAGCCCTCCCATGTCTCAGTCCAGCCAGGGGGACACGGGTTGCTTGACCCTCGCTGTATTGCCTTATCTAAATCCAGAAAGAGCAGTGATGACAGTGCAGGTGGATTTGGCCTATGCCTTTTTAACGGTGACTTCTGGTCCTCCGAGTAGACGTGCCTTGGCTTGCATTAGCTGCAACTGGCAATAGTGACGTAGAAAGTACAGATAAGTTTTGGATTTACGTGCTATTTACACAAATTTAAAACAGTGCGATTATAAGTGTTCAATGTCAAATTTGATTATTGTTTTATTTTGACTACTAAAGCCAAATAGCAAAATTCTAATTTAAGTAAGTCTGAATCCTGTTAACATGTTCAAAAGTTATAAAGAACATGTTCTTACGGTAAAAGCAGTTAGTTTGTGTTGGCATGGTGGTCTGTATTTTCTGAAAGCTAGGTTTAGAACCCTGACAACCTCTTCCAGCATTATGTTTTAAAGTGTCATAGTCACATAATATTCGGGTTGATCTTCAGTGTTATATATACATTTTTTGTTTATGACTGTTTCCTTCACTTCTAGATAGAAAAACTATTCAGAAGAATACTGAAATAGAAAATATCATTTTCTTCAATGAAAAAAATAAATATGAACCAGTTGACAGTCTGACCATGACTATGGAGAATCAGATATTGCTTGATATAAGACCAGTATTAGACAGTGGACTTGTAACTGAAATATTTAGTCAGAATAGTCCTCTTACTTCTGAAAACTTTAGTCTGGAAACTGAAGTCATTAATAATGCCTTTGAAGAAGGATTGCTCTCTAGTCAAGACAATAATTTATGCACTGTAAACGTGGGAGAGACTTTGTTAGATCACTTCAAGTATCCACTTACCATTGAAAATCAAAATACAATAGTAAAAGTTGAAGTGCAGCCACATGGAAGCAACATCTGTGATGATGAAGATCCTGAAAAATACAAGGAATTAAATCTTCCAGAAGAAGCTGAACATATGCATCCACCTTATGTGCCTTCAAATGGTCTCCACTTTCTTTCTTCCGTAGCAATGCAGCATAAAAATTGCGGTGTTCCAACTTCCAGCATTTTCTCTCCAGAAGGAACCAGTGATCAAAATGTCAGAATGTTACCAGTAAGATTAAGTGAAATAGGAATTTTTATATATTCATGCTCATTTGTGACTTAAATGTGGGGAATTGCCAGATTAAAACTTATCCACATAATGTTTAAAGTCATGTCATAAATTTTATACTACAACAATCTTAGTAGTAAACACAGAAATAAATTTGGTTTCTATTGCCAGAAATAGCATGCAGTATGAACATATGGTTCTGACTGCTGATCTTTTTTTGTCAATGTTATGAACCATATTTTTAAATGCCTGGGTAGTTATTTTGTTCATTAAAAAAATCTTACCATGTCACAAATATACCCACTTTGGTTTTATATATTACCGTCTTTATTAGCAACTATTCGGTAATTGTACAAAATACAAATAGTATATTACCTTTTATTCTTTAGTTCTACAGGTTACAGAACACACTTATCATTTTAAAATTTATAGTCTGAATGAGTGAAAAAGTAGTTTATTTGCAGTAGTAAACCATAGCCTCCATTGCTTAATCTCCATGGGGAAAGTGGTTTTATAAGAGAGAGCCGTTCCCTATTGCTTATCACTTTGGGCAGTTTTTCTGTGTAGTTTGAAGTTACATTTTCTGTGTTGTATCGATTACTGTCTAGAAATATATGAAGCACAAAACTTCTTTTGATGCTCCCAGGACCAAATCCATCTGCTTAATGCAGACTATTCGTATGTAGAATGCTTATGTGTCCTTGCATCTTTCTTTATGGCTGTAGAATATCATATGAAGAAATCTCCAAATTTTGAGTTGAGATTGAAGCATTGATGTTTTGTCTGAGAAGCTGTCTTGAAGTTATTGCATAGTGGTTAACATTTTTTTCCATGTAAATATTTTAACAAACAGTGCTGTTCACAGATATTAAAAAAAATAATTAAGAAAACAAAACCAAAAAGAACAAAATTCTAGTAAGATTATAAATAATTTAATTGAAATAAAGAGAGCTGATTGTTTCTAAACTGCTTGCTTATCCTTTTAAACTTCTGTCTCTACAAAAAGGAAGCACAGCACACACAGATAAAGAGCAAATTGTCTAGTTCAAATGATCTCAATTCTAATTTGAAACTAGAAAATAGTTGGTTTCTGTCTTTGTTCCATTTTCTGTTCGTTGGCTTGGGTTTGAAAACACAAATGTAGATAGTAAGTATGATGCTATTATAGTTGTAAATGTGTTAGATCTGAACCATGACTGTATGTTGAACACAAAAAGCAGAAATAATATTCAAGGTGTATAACAGTATCTGGTAATGCTGAGTAGACCACGGCGTTTATGTGCTTAATTATGTCATGGAAATGTAAATAATCTCCAAATTTCAAGGTCACTTTAATTCAGTTTTTTTGTCTAATTATTTGGCTTTGCAAAAGTGAATCATTTAATGCATAAAATAGTTATAAATAAAACATTCTTTTCTTTAGGTGTTCAGATCATTCTTACCTCCAGTTGCAGGTGAGAATAAATGTATTTGTTATGATCAATTTAAAGGAATCCAAAACAGTACTATACAGTTACAAAACTTGATCAATTGCTTAAATGGTAAGTGATGTAATGCCCCAAGTGATTGAGGATTGGTTTTGTTTTGTTTTTTGTTTTGTTTTTTTTCCCTCCTCATACTATCTTAGGGAAGCATTTAAATAACTAAATAATTTAATTTCTGGATTGAGCAAATTGCCATATGAGCCTTTTCTGATAAAGTTAAATAAATGAGAACATTTGAAAGGAGAATGGACCACCCTTTGTTCATGTTTGTTTATGTTGCTTTAACCACATACTTCAGTCTCACTTTAGATTTTCACTTCCTCTTATACTAGAGCAGGGACTGGAAAGGAGAAATTCCTTGCAGCGCTTGAGTTGAACAATGTTTTTATTTCATTTTGAAATTTAACCACTGGTTAAGGAATTTAGGTGGTTTGCACTGATGCTGTTGATGACAATAAGCTTGTGAGCAGTTATTTGGTGTGTTCTGCCCATAACCTTTTCACAGTCCTGCTAAGGGTTAAACTGACTGCTAGATTTGATCTTATAAGGTAGTTTATAGTTCATCCTGAAGCTAAATGAATTTTACCAAATGGGCACAATAATCCTTTAAAAGACATTGGAAAGACCCAGACCGAAGTAGCTTTTTTTCCCCAGGAAGTCTGTTACAAAAGAATAATAAATATTTCTGTCACAAAAATGTAATGCTGTAGTGACATAAAAATATCTTTTATTGATGCTGTAAAGGAGTTCTTGGTGTTATAAAGTATTATATCATAATTATATATTATATAGCTATATAAAACAAGTCCTTTTGTAAACAAAATATGCTTTGTTTTATATACTAGAATCTTCCAGTGATATCTGTGGCTTACCTCAGACTAGTGCTTCTGTCTACAATGATATAGTAAGTATGCATGCAAGATTTTATTATCATTAGAAGAATCTGTCTACGTATTGAATGTCTAAAATGTTGATAAGCACCAGAGGATAAAAGGTTCTTTCAAACACTCTCCTATCTGAACTGCTCACAAAAGAGAGGGAAAGAAAAAGGTTGCTCCATAGATTTCCTACACTGCTACATTGTGGAGGAAGGAAGAATAGCATCTGGATTTTTTTGCCTATTTCCATTTCTATTTGCTCAAGTCTAGTTGTCTCCTGTCTGTCACTGTTACGCTCTGATTCCAGTTCAGGCCAGTTAGGGAGGGGGCTCCTCCTAAGGCCACCTGAACATATATTGCCCAGTGAGACTCTGCGAAATAACCTTTGGGCAGCTGATTTGAGCCTTTACTGCGTGTGCAGTGTATACAAAGAAACAGCTGAGGATGAAAATAAAGCTTTAACATTAGTATTCCCTGCCTATGGAGAGATGTTCTTTGCAACTTAATGATTCTCTTAAAATGTTAGATTTTTTCAAATGTAATTTCCTAGATATACGCAAGACAAACTATAGAAATTTAGGTATTTCATGAAAGGGAGATTTCTAAAAAATACTGTAATTTTGTAGCCAAGTTTTTAAGGTTTTCTATTTGGTGTTTTAAAGTGTGTACTGAAAGGTGTAAGGCTTCATCTGGAAGTGTGACTTTTGTGAAGGTGACGCTGTAATAAGTTAATGGATCGGCAAAATAGGTGATAAATTGGTTTTCAACAAGTGCAGGTGGCACCACATCTATAATGGAATACTGTGACACACAGTAGTTGATCGCTGTAACAAAAGTTCATTTTGGAACAGTCTGACTTATAGGTATAACTGAATTTGCAGTCCAGTCTCAGATAACTCCTCCTTGCTTAGACTAAATCCCAGTGATCCCCAACCAACCAAGTTATATAATCCAAGATTAATGCTTGTTTTGCATAATTTGCTGTGACTATTGCCTAACTTCTCCAAGGCACTTTAGAAATCAGTTGATGCTTCATGACATTGCAGAGACTGAACACTATTGTTACTGTGAAGTACGTTACTGTTCATTGTTATACTTCAGGAGTATTTTTATTTGAAACATAAACAGAAGTCATTCTGCTATTGACAAGTAAATTAACTATTCTCAGTATTATATTTGAATACAATCCTCGCTCTAAACTGTATGATTTATACAGATACATTTTTAAAATGTATTGTATTTTCTTGGAATTTAAAGGAGATTTTAAAGCATGCCTGCTAAGATTTAAAACTTTATATTTCAGGCTGAGGTAAGAGAAGCAGTTAGTAATATTATCGAAAATCACCAAGACAGAGCAATTCTTCAGAGTTCAAATGTTGACAAGTCTGGCTGCAAGTTATTAACATTGCACAGTGTGTCAGAGGAATCCAGAGGTTCACACAGAAATGATCCCAAACCCGTGGTAATTATGTCCTGCAACTGATTGCAAAATTATGTACTAGAGAAAATTAACTTCTTTATACCATTTACCATCAAGAAGACACATGCAATAAATGCTGCATCAAGAATAATAAGGCAGTCCCTTCCATGGGCTCACAGTCTAAATTTTATCTAGTTACAGTGCTACTTTATATATATAACATATTACTTTCTATTTAAAAGCTGGGGGAAAAAAGCAATGAAAAGATTACTTCATCTGAAGGAAAAGTCTTGTTTTAAAATCACAGTTAAATAAATAAAATATAACAGGAACAATTACAATGGCATGTACTGGTTAAGGAGCTGAATCTGAAGCCAGCACAGTAGTGAATACCTAGAATATGCCCTGCAAAGCCCCATGGAGCAGTTTAGAGAACCATGAATCTATATTGCTAAGGTTGAGGAGCTATAGTGTTAGATCTCAATAGCTGCTTCCAAAAATAAATTAAAATTCAGGGTCAAAAAGCAAACATCTGTACGCATAATGATCCAATTGTTTGAGAGATTCCAGTGTGTGACTATGAAGCTTTGTAACACAGTTGCTACTCCTATGGAAACCTTTATGTCTATATAGTTAGAATTACAGTTTCTTAGATGAAAGCTAATTATTAATTATTCATTCCAGGTTATCTGCCAGCTGGAAGGAGGTACTCAAATACTCTGTATAAACAGTTGTGGCACACAAGAACTGAAACCAGTCCACCTAATTCCTGAGTATCATGACCAATATAATTATCTTCAATCAGGTATAATGAAAATAAAAATTTTCCTTAGCCTGTCAGATAATGTGCCATATGTCATGTTAACGTGCAACTGTATGTGTTTATGTTCTTAAGCAGCAACAGTGGGAGATAAGCCACAGCTAATGTAGCTATCACCAGTTATTATTTTACTTTATTTTATAACTGAAAAATTTCTAGGTGCTTCGATGTAGTAAGAATGATGGATACGTTGAATTTATGGAAAGTTTTTAATATACAGATTACTTTCCATATCAAGCACATTTGAGTACCTGCATACATTTGCCTTTACCCTAGTTTGCCACCAAGTGTCACCGTTTCTCTAGAAATGAAGAGCAGCAGTAAGTGTTGAGTATAATTTAGCCTTGGGATTCAGAAAGTCTTACTAAAGTTTATATAATTATATGAACTTGAAATGCCATCAGTTTTTAAAGAAAGTTGTTTCTGAGGTCTTTAAATGTAATGCTATTTAGATGGAGTAACACATTTTCATCTGAGTGACAACAAAGTATTTATTTGAGTGTATTTAGTTTTAATTTAAATATTTCTTTACCTAAATAAAGTTTCCTCTAAAACATTATTAACATGGCTTATTTCACTGTTATAATGTTAAAATTATAACTTGTAAATAATATATATTTTATATATATAAAAATTACATGATGTATCATCAAATAGAAATACATTTATATTCATAAATTATAATTTCATAGCAGTGGTGTATTTTGATGGGTATGTGAAAACAAAGCCTTTTAATGTTAACCATACAAGCACAGATATTGCTCTAGATATCAATAGGTACTGAGTGGGAATATATCTCACCAGGTACTCCAGGCATTGAAGCCTGTTTACTTCTTTTTTTCAGAAACCATCATTAGAGTTAAGCAGCCACATTCAAGTTAAGGGTCATGTTCCATTAGAAAATTCAAACTTACTCATTTACAGTAGTGTTAGGGGAGAAAAACTGAGGAGGAGTACACTGGCATATGTTTTTTATTTTTTATTTGCCTGAGCTTTCTTCCACGATGCCTTCAAAACAAGTACAAGAATTTAGTCTAGAAATTATATCTAATTACAATTATATCTAAAAGCTTCTACGGACTAAGCTCTTCAACTCTTGAATTAAGCTGTCTTTGGCTTCCTTTTTTTTTTTTTTTTTCTTTAGATGGGAAGGAAGTAAATACAGGTATAAGATTCACCTTGTAAACTTCCTATGACTGATGTTTGCTTGTTTCAGCATGGGCTGCAATGGTCACGTACTTATATGCAGTTCTTCACCAGAACTTATACAAAGACTTACTCTTACAGCTGGAGTTTTCTCCATGGGATTTTAGTAATTTTTTTCATTAAAAATTTTTTTTCTGTTCCAGATTGTCTCTTGGAACTCTGGAAATTTGTAAAATAAGAACACAGAATAAATATATTTAATTGTTTCTGACATTTTACTTATTTAATCAAAATATTTTAAGTCTGTGGCATTTGAATTTAAGTGTACTTGATGTCATAGAATAAAAACACCCTATGCTCAAATTCCAAGATGACAAATTGACGGTGGATTCTTCTGTCAGGTGTATTTTTGTATAGTCAGTTTTTTGTTCTTATTTGTTTTGCAATGGGAGAAACATTTCTGGAGAGAAAACATCTACATCCTTCAGTGACACTATTTGCTGTAAAGTAAGTTTGTATTCAAAACTAAATTGTAGGAGAAAGTGCTAACAGTGGACAGACAGCCTCAGGTAATATTTTTTTTTATTAACCAAAGAACTTGAAGATTCCAATTTGCCTGTATGCTTAATTCAAAAAATATTTATGCATAAATGAAACTTTATACACTGTGAGTAGTTCTGCTATCTTCAGGTAAATGTCTTATTTTCAGATGTGGACAACCCTGTAACATCTGTACGGGGACAGTTTTTGCCTATTCCAGATGAACCTGTTCTGAATGAACAAGAGGTAAAGAAGCTTTATCCTCTAAAGGTGTTAAGTACAAGACACGCTCTTTCCTTAAAGCAGGGGTTAAATCTATGTTGAGAAGTAATAATTGTATGCATTTTCTAAAGACCATTTAGCTAGTTTGGACAGATTAGTTCTGCACTCAGTATACTTTCTGCATATAAAGTTTCATGATTTCAACATTTTGAAATCAAGTACCAGGATTAAGAATGCAGATTACTATAAGGAAAATAAATTTATTCCAGTTACGAAACCTTGAATTTGGTATTATATAGATTATGTCATTTCTGAGAACCATTTTAAGATTCTTTACGGTGAAGAAAAGCATATTGACTTTTATCAGAAGGGGAATATTTTCTTCTAGTAGGACTTCTGACACTCTTCTTTTGATCAGGATTTAGCAGTCATTAAGTCTTTATAAATCTGCAGTGTTTTTTCTTGGCCTGATTCTATTTTTAAATTTTGTGTAGTCTTTAACCAATTAGTTGTCATATTGCAGCTGAACATAATGTAAATCACCAAGTCACTACCCAGTTTCAATTGACTGCAAATTAAAAGAAACTGAACCTAGAATTATCAGTGAATTGAAAATAGTGCACCAACGCTACAGCACAGAAAACTGTTTTTGTTTCTTTGCATTGGGATTCCTGAGATACTGAATGGTTTCCATGAGGAAATACATTGCGTTTTCATGACTCTCTACTTCTATGAGTTTTTATCAGTAACTTTGGTGATCAAATTATCCATGAAGTGTTTTGTTTTCCTTTTTCTCTGTTAACTTGCAAGAGTATTTTTTAAATGTTAACATAAATAGCATTTTATCTTGAACAGTTTGAAAATCAACCCTTACAACCAGTAGCTGGCACTGCCACATTCCATCTAGAATCACATCTGCATGGGCCAATGAAAATAACCTCAGAGGGGTAAGATGCATGAAACATCTTATATCCATGATGACTTTTTAATTTAAAACTGGCAATGACTCCTAGACATTTTCATGTTGCATAGCTGCTCCTCTCTTGTAAAAAAATGCAGTTCTGTATAAATGCTTTGCGTATGTATCTTGGTAGTCATGATGCCAGTTGCTGGCAGTCAAGACTATGTGGCATAGTTTCAGGTTTTCTTAGGTCAGTGCAATTGTACTGTCTATTTGACTGAAAAACATATTATTTTCTAAGTTAATTGATATGTTTCCAAATCTAATTAGCATGTATTTAGTCTGTATTTCTAACAGTAATGGAATTCTTTTAATAACATTTAATTGCAGATTATTTTTAAATAAGAGGCAGGTGCAACATCAGTGTGAATGATGAGAGAGTTTTGTGTTCCACAACCATTAGCAGGTTGTATGACCAAGGACAAGCCCGTCCCAAGTAGTGACAGCTGGTAGATAGAGGAAGATTATGCTTATTCTCTTTTTCTCACACACTCTGTGAGGCCACACTTATTTAGTAGCATCAGTATTGGTGTACAAAAATAAAATCTTTATTTATTTTTTCAAAACTATAGAATAATTAGTTTTCATTGTAGTTGTATTTGTTTTTTTTTTTCTAATTTTTTTCCTTTTTCAACCTGTGTAGCTTACCTTTTGGTTCAGGGGTTACAAAGTCTAAGAAACCATGTAACTGCACAAAAACTCAGTGTCTTAAATTGTAAGTAATAGTTTATCAACACTTAAATGCTAATAACAGTATATAAATGAAAGGACAAACATACAAGAAATATATGCTTTAAAATGAACAGTATATATACGTCAAAAATTACTCATCTGATACTGAGTTAGAAAGATCCACGGTTGATGTAAACTAGCATCACACAAGCTCAGAATTTGGTGCAGAGGTGTAGATGATTGATTTAATATAATCCAAAGTATAAAAAATAAAAAGAGAAGCTAGAAGAATTGTTCAGAGAATATCTGGAAAACCCAATGTAGAATGTAAATGCTGTATACTAAAATATCGTTTCTCTGTCTTGTTGCTGTTCTCATACATAAATAATATGCACAGAGATGTATACATGATAGTTAAAGTTTGACTCATTGATGGACTGGGTGTATTTTACAAAACATAAAATTAAAAGAGAAAAACCATTTGCCTAGGTTTGGATCTGATTAAATTACAAAAAAAAGGAACATTTTTCATGATTAGGAACTGAGCATTCTGACTAGATAGAGAATTTAAATTTTAAAAGTTACACTTAAACCAGTCAATGTTTTAATTTCTTATGTTATTTTACATGTCAATCATAGATACTGTGATTGCTTTGCCAATGGTGATTTTTGCAACAACTGCAACTGCAATAACTGTTACAACAATCAATTTCATGAAAGTGAGAGATTTCAAGCCATTAAGGTAAAAAAAAAAAGAAAAAAGTTCAGTACACATTGGATAAAGCTTAATGTATGAAAAATAAAGCAATATTGTTTTTTTCAACGAGTTCCAGTATTTGAAAGATGTTATTTTTAACTTAATTGAAGATAATTATTGTCTCTGTATTATTCTTACCTAAAAAAAAATTAGGTATTTCTTTCCTTCCTTTTATAGAACCCCAAAATTAATTTCAAGAAATTTTTTCACTTGAAGGAAAATTTTAAGAAATTATTACCATCCAAATTATTATTCTCATTGACATATCCTCTGCAGTTGCCCATGTTAGTCCTTCTGGTTGACCCATGCAGGAATGCAAAGTTGGCTCTCCTGGCACTGATACTAAACTCTGCACTAGTGAGAAGCAGGTTGCTTCTATATTTGGAGACTGATCTTACTAGTGGAATAAAGAATAATATGTGGGCTAATTTTTCTGTGCATATCAAACTGCACTATATGGGCAATAATTTAATCTGTGTGTTATGTTTTGTAAGTTTTAAAGTGATAATGAAAAGTCTTATTCTACTGCTGATGCTTTAAGGATATATTAATGGCTTTGTGCTTCTCGTATGCAACTCTCCAGAACTCTTTTTATATCATTCACATCATTTTGGGATTGTGTAAGACATTGATTTAATTAGAGTTAGAGCTTTGCCACATAGAGCTGCCGCAGCAGTTTGGGCTCTTAATATGCAACAACTAGTTTTCAAGTCCGGTGCTTGTCTGCAGTTCAGCTGATGGGGTTATTGGTGTCTAAGCTCTCCTTTCCCTGCTGTAGATGGCATTGTGTAGAGCGTAATAGGTCATGTTTGTTACTGATGAAAGCATACCTGTGCCATCCATAAATACTGTATATAAAGAGCATATAACCTCTCTAACCTGCCTTTTACTAGTCCATGGCATTGTAAGGTCTTGGGATCTAATTAAAACCTTAATCCACTGCTGGCTGGTTTCAGTGAATGATCTTTGTATTGATTGATTCATAAAACAAGGTATCATGATTAATAAAACAAGGTATGCTTAAAACTTCTGAGATGTATGTAACTAAGTATGTAAGAGTTCTTCACCGAGAACTGTTTATTTCTGGTGAAAGCAGCATCAGCAGTGAAAGAAAACCAGCCCTGAGAGAATAGTAGATGGGTCAGTTAGGTTATTCCACAAAAACAATGTAAGTTGGTTCCTGTGGTACAGCTAAGTTGGTTTAGTATTCTGAAATCTTCTAATTCCTGTTTTAACATGCCATGGAAGACTCCTTCATCCTTGGGCTTCATACCACCGATAGTGAGAGTTGAAAGTAAGAACTTCTTTGTTAAAGATTGGGTCACAGTCATTCAGATGTTTAAAAAACATTTCTTTGAATTTTTTATAATCTAGCAACTTTTGGTTTAGGCCTGTCTTGATAGAAACCCTGAAGCTTTCTTACCAAAGATTGGGAAAGGGAAACTAGGAGAAATTAAACCTCATCATAACAGAGGATGTAATTGCAAGCGTTCAGGATGCCTCAAGAATTATTGTCAGTGCTTTGAGGTGAGTCATGTGAATTTTCCTTTCATCAGTTTCTACCTTAGCATTGATTATATTCTATAATTAGAGCTTGTTAAAAATAATCACTTATCTTCTTTTTTTGTATTTTTCATCATAAAACTTTCTGAACATAGGAGGCACAGTCTCTTTCTTGTCATGTCTTTAAAGGAATTAAGTTGAACAGCCAAAAATTTTCAGTGTCAAAAGTTCTCAGTTAATGCCTTGCCGCAGAAGAAATGTTGAATGGTTTTCTGCTAATGTGGGTAGTTTCTTTGCATCCATGGTATTTTGTTATCTTGCAAAGTTATCCACAAATTCAGAAGAGTGATTTATCCATTTACAGAACATAAATCTCCACAGACAATTCATGGAAAAAAGCCCTCTGTTCCTTCCTTACTGTATTGATACTGCTGGTCTCACTCCAGGAATATCCAATACCAGCACATCTAGAATAAGTCCCTCATGGTATAGCTCCAATGGTTGCTCAAATATATGTTTTATTTAAGATATATACATTTTTTATTCTAAGTATTCTGTATTTGCCAGGCTAAAATCATGTGTTCCTCTATTTGCAAATGCATTGGTTGCAAAAATTATGAAGAAAATGCAGAAGAAAAAGACCAGCTAAATGTGCTAAACTACATGGAGATTGGAAATAGTGAAGGAAATAGCCCAGATTTAACATCAACATTCAAAATGTTACCAAACTTGAAGACAGACAGGTGAATATTTGGAAATAGCAGTGCATATTCCATTGGTCTGACTTGATTAATTTTTCATGTAATCATTATCATAATCATCTAAGAAATAGTGGTTAAAATGAAAGATGACTTACATGCAAGGAATCACTTCACATAACATTTGCCATTCGTTTCTATAAATAAAAACATATCTAAAGGAGAGGCGATAGCTATTCTTTAAGAGTATAGCTTACAGAGTTTTGGGCTATGTATACTAGTTCTTCTTCCAAAACAAAACTTATTTATATATTGATAACATATTTCCTTCTCTCAACTTTTTACCCCCCCTTAGCTACTTTATGTTTTTCCTTCAGTTTCTCTGTTGGTTTTTGCTGTGTTCAAGCATTCATCTTTAATAAAACCTTGACCAAAGAAGTAGAAACAAAATTATGTTATCGATAATGTTTGCAAGGTTCAATGAATATTTATATCACTGCTTCTTTCCCATCTCTCCGTAGTTTGGTCCACCTCCTGTCAATTTTATTTGTGTTGGCAATTTGGATGTAAAATATTCTAAGGTAGCCGTACTACCCTGCTGTTGATATGCTTTCTAACATAGTTGTAGCCTCATCTCTGTTTTTGATTGTTTTATAGTAATTTGCATAATAAATAAAAACACATGTCAATAATAATTAAAATGAATTAAACCACATCTTGATTGATTTTAGGGAGCTTTACTTCAGGCTCTAAAATTTTCAGTTTGCATATATTATTTTCTTTGCTTCTTTCTATCAACCATTACCTTGAAATTCTTATCTTAATTCCATTTTAAAAATACTTTCTGATTATGTACTTTTAAAATATTTTATTAATTTCTGCTGTTGGTAGTGTATTGATGGAGTAGATGGTGCCAAGTTATGCTTTTGCTTGAATCACACAGTAGGATAAGTTATATTATTAATATAGTAGAATGAGTTATGACTACGATGAGTAGTTTCAAGAATTTATTTAAAGCAAGGCTGCTAAGGTGCCGTTCAGGAAATCCTTGAGGGGCCTGGTACTGCTTCCTTTAGCAGCAGTAGGCTAAATTTACATTTACTACCTCCCAGACCTTGACTAAGCCTTTTAAGCACATTTCTTTGCAGTTGTGGCAGGATCCGACTATTGCATGCAGATGGAGGAAGAAGCTTATTGTATAACTTTTCTCTGACTGCATCTGTTGGGCAGCATTTACCTAAATTAATTATGCAGTGTGAGCACAGTCTTTCATGGGATAAATTAGAAAATCTTCAAAGCAATCTGCTAGAAGCAGAAGCTATTTGGTATATTCCTACAAGGCAATTCCTACAAGGCTGTATCTTACAGTACTAGTACAGCTACTCTGATTCAGCTCTGTATGTTCCAGCTCTTAACTGGGTTTTGCAGTTTGTCTTTCAAGTTATTTTATGTATTTAAAATTGAGATATTTCATATTGGTATCTTTTCCCCTGTTAGGCAACCAGCTGTACGGATATCTTTGGAAGAAGTGAAAGCAACGTGTGCTTGTCTCCTGGTGCAAGCTGAAGAGGCAGAAAAAAGAGGTTACTCTGTCCGTCTAGCTGAGCAGATGATCATGGAGGAATTTGGGAGATGTTTATCCCAGATCCTACATGCATAATTAAAATTTAAAGAACTGACAGTTGAATAATGTTCAATGTATTATAAAGCAAATAAGTATTAATATTGATATATGTTGCTATAATCTCTACAATTTTGCTACTTAATTCTTTGATTTTTCATAGGAATAGTTTCATTAACTTCAGCAGAATTATTTCTGAATTATACTGGTGTAAGTGAAACCAGCGCCACATCTGGCATTTTTCCAAGTAACTTAATACTGTAGAAAGCTTATTATATTTTTTCAAAAATATATTTTTCTCTGTAGTCAGTGCTTTCTGAGCTGATTCTTTAGTATTTACTTAGACTCTTATTAAAAGTGAGTTTAACTTAAAATTACTTTATTGGATGCTTATGTAGAGATGCAGTAAAAACTGAGTAAGAATTTCCTATCTTAGTTTGGTTATTTTATGAATTGTGAAACATTTTCATTTCCAGTG
Organism: Scolopax mira; assembly: GCA_004320125.1. NCBI lineage: Eukaryota > Metazoa > Chordata > Aves > Charadriiformes > Scolopacidae > Scolopax > Scolopax mira. Next base: position 48,819 of record BJBW01009892.1, read on the forward strand.
ATAGTAGGCAAATATACCTAGGCAAAGTTTAGGTTTGGGTCACCTCTGTTTTGAAATCCATTTTCTCTTAAAGCTTGGATTATCTTTTGTTTAATTTTTCTTTTCTTATGTAGAGGTTTTCTCTGTGACATTTCCTCCTCTTGCTCTTTCTCACTGTTGGGGTGATAAATTTTCTCTAATAGAAGTAACCTATATGCTGCCAGGTTTCTGGAAAAAGAAAAAAAATAATAAGAATTGTCATCTACATAAATCGACATTTTATATAAAAATTACTGATCTTTGGTTTAGACATTTTATGCTAAGTTAATAATACATACTTCGTTATTTTTGGCACTTATGCTTCAAAGAATAAAGATGTCATGTTAATTAATGAAAAATTGCCAGTGAGACTGTATGCTACTTTAAAATTTTCTTTAATAAGAGGGAGGACTTTTTTATTAGTGGGAATTGATATGTAAATGGATTTCATTTTATATCTTTCTTTTTAAAAACTGCTGCTGGAGGTTGCTGAAGGTCACAGGAGAAAATGTGTTCTCAAAGTGATACGACACTGTTCTGTACACTTCATGCCTTCCTGGGCCTTCCAGTTCCTAAGTTGATTTCTCTTGGATTTGGAATTAAGAACTACATAAAAGCATTGTCTTAAAAATTATTTGTCCCCAGACAGAATTACTGTGAGGTCATGAATCAGAAGAGCACACAAGGGCTGCAGTGTTAATAGGCGCTCCATAAGGACACAAAGCATGAAGAAAAGAGGAAACCAGCCAGCATTGCTAAATCATTTCTTGAAATCAAATTCAAGAAATTAACTCACTAAAATTCCCAGTGGATGTGAGTGAGGGCCAGTAGGACTAACACTAGTAAAGAATAAACTTGGGTTAGGACTTGTGATGGATTAAAAATAGCAATTAGGAATAGAAATGCAAAATAAAATTTAAAATTATTGGGAGAAGTAGAAAAAGATAAATGCATTGTAAGAGGAACTGTTAGAATCATTGAAAAACTGTATTTAGTGTAATACAGTCTCATCTTCAGATGCATCCTAATTTGAATACACACAGCAGGAGACAATAATATAAAAAGGCAAGTTACTATGCCCAAAAGAGAGATGATCTGAAATGATGATGAAGAAAAATAATGAGATTTGAACTAGTCAAGAGATTGGAAAATAATAATAATAATAATAAAAAAAAAAGTAAAAAAAAATCCCAGGAAAAATTTAAAAGAAATAATCCAGAGAATTAAAATGGAATCAGGGTGGGAAAGATATGAAAATTCTACTGTGAAAAGTAAAGTGTAGGAGTGCAGGGGAGAGACACAAATGACACAGTAAGGGAAATGAATGAAGACATGAGCTACAGCTTTGAGCAACATCTCTAAACTCTCTTTTCTGATAAACATGATATACATATAATGGTGAGATTTTCACTTGGGGCGCTGGCTAAGTAGCCTTGAGGGAAGATTTTTGCATTTTCTACATAAATTTTGAAGTCACTGTATAAATGAGACAGGCATAAATAAAATTAATATCAATCTGATAATAAAAAATACAAAGTGATAGGATGTGTAAGAGTTCACACTGAAACAACAAAAAAAGACGTCTAGATGCAAAAGGCTGAAATTCATTATCTTTTTCATAATAGAAAGTAAACCCTGTTTGATTTAATATTTTTTGTATTACAGAGGGTATATACTCATTCTGTAAAAACACTCAGGCTCTGTTGTGACTAAGATTATAATTGAACTCTGAAAACAAAAAAATAAATACACAACAGTAGCTGGTAATAGAGAATGCAATAGACAAGCCTAGCAGAAGCAATTTCTATAATTGTTAAGAAACTGAAAAACTCTGCCAAAGAGGGTTATATATTTAATAAAGAAAGCTAAAACTAGCTTTGTGCTCTTACAAGTAATGCTTTTTGCAGTCAGTGGTGAAATTATTTGAGAACAGCATTGACAGAACCACAGATTTCTTCCTGAAGCGGTAAGGTAAGAATTATGTATCAGTTTTCTTAACTAAGCACAGTCCTTTTGTACTAAAGAAAGGTTTGGTTTCATAATAAAGGTGAAAAGTGTCTTTCGTAAAAGGGCACCAGAAATCCTGTCCTGAGTAGGTCAAGAGGTTGACAACTATACAGAAAAGATTGAGGAAAAAAAAACTTCAACTGAATAGAATTGAAAGATCTGGGTACTATATTAGGGGGGGAAATATCAAATAAGTTGATAGTTTCTGCTCATACAAGGATGTTTGTCCTTTCTGTTTCATACAAGGATCGTGGGAAGTAGATATTAGTTATTACTGAATGGAATTTCTTCAGTTGGCTTTACATGAACAAGAAGAACTAAGCAGAATTGCCATCACGGACTGCTGCTTCTTCTATGTAAGAGCTAGACAAAGCCCCAGCAAATAAATAAATAAAAAGTATGGCTATGAGATGAAGCCTGGGCAGATGTTATAGCAGTTTTATATAGCTGCTATTGTGCTGTTCTTGGTAATGGATCTTCTTTTCTTTTTACAGTATTTTGTAATTTGTTCAATTTCTGAATATGAGATTATGATATATCAGAAATATACATTATTCATGTTTCCAAGGAAACAAGCAAGCCCATGGATTTATAACTCCATAAATTACTTCTATTTTAACCTTGCATATAAAACACAAAGACCTTTTTGAAATGGGCAATGTGTCAATCTCATCTGAAAATACCAAGAAATACTAGTCTTTTAAAAATAGGTAAGGATAGAGATTGTTTTGCTGGATACAATTGCAAAGTTACTTGAAGCAAATGTTCTCATCCAATGTCTTTTTTCTATTTCATTTTTTACCTACAGGCATATCAGACAGTACTCTAAAGGCTTGGTAAACTGTTGTCAAGATTTTCAGTGCAGAGAGCAGGGGTCAGCACGTTAAAATTATTTCAGAGACTTTTCTGAAATTCAGAAGTTCAGAGATTTCTAAGAGGTGTGTTTTGTCTCAAAATCATGCAGTTCAGCTGAAGGGTGTTGTAATGTGGTATGTGATATCTTACTTAGAGGTATGTATTGGTACAGAATAAAAATTATGTAGGGAAGTGAATTTTTCATACATAGGGTGAGAGAAGCAAAGCACAATACAGTCTGCTCTGTGAGATCTTTACATAACATTGAAAGTTGCTACCTGATGCCTGCCCTGTTTTGAGTTTGTCCGTGTTTGATTAGGGCAAGTGTCAATCAACTGTTCTTAAGGATCTTAAAATGTTTCCCTTTCAGTGGACAGATTAAAAAAATGTAACACATTCTGAAAGGTGACTCCTTCTCTGTTTAGCCCACTTGGTCCATTTGAGCAGCTGACATATATGGACAGATGAAGAAAAGGGTAAGTGTCAAAAGAGACATCTATTTGAATGGAGGGTAGGATGCAGAGGAACAGGAAAGCAAATGGAAGTATGAAAAAGAAACCTCATAAAGAATGCCAACTGGAGCAAAGTAGAGAGGTATAAGAAATAGTTTCTAATTCTGTACTTGTTTTGCATCAGTTTGAGATGCAAAAAAGCTGATGTGATGGAAAAAAGAAAGATGTGAATTATACAGTGAATGAAGAGGTGACTCTAAGCTACCAGTTAGTTTCATACACCTATGAAAAAGCTTAGGTTCAGGAGAATATTGGAATAGATATTTTTAGTACAGATGCCTCTGTATGATTTTGTAAAATGCTAACAAATCTTCATTTGGAATACTGTGTATGGCCCTGGTAATCTGTGCTCTAGAAAGATAAACTTAATTTGGAACGGACACAGTTCTCAGAAAGGCTCCTAGGACAAATGAGAGAATGAAATATCTGTCTTGAGGTCGAGAGAACAAAGGAGTTTGATTTAGTCTAAGCAAATAAAGGCTAAGAGGAGCTATGATTCCTCTTTATAAATCAATTCAGGGGACAAATATCAAAGAGGGATAGAGGCTGTTAAAGTTAAATGATACATATCACTTAAAAGTTTTCTAACCATTCAAATAGTAAGCTTCTGAAATGGTCTTCCAGACAGGATAGTGTGAGCCAGGAATCTAAACTATTTAAAAATTAAACTTCACTAATTGCATAATTAAGACATTTCCTAGAGAAAATTAATTTCATCTGTGATACTAGGTTTTGGGTGTCTATACATTGGCATATTCAAGGGATTTTGAAATGAGAGACACTAGATTATGCCATATTCCTCTTGCATGAATCTCATTCTTCAGGGCTTTTGCCAGTCACCTACAGCATGCAGATAAACATTTCTTCTCTTGATATGTAGTTCTTAGAACTCCTAAGAGCCCCTTAGAACACTAACAGATGCTGAGGCAAAAACGCAGGTAGTGTGTCTTCACCTTCCTAGAGATATTAAATTCCCCTGTTTAAATGCTCAGGTTTGAATTTTCATGGGATCATGAAAGAATTTTCAGCCACATGAGATAGGGAATTTTTTTAGCATCCTCTATGAGGACCATCTATGTTTCTTTAATGTTCTGTCAATTCAAAGATTTACTTGATGTTGATGTTCTCAGTTTCTGATTCTTTCTGTAGCATGGTATTGTTTTGAATCTCTTGATTCATGTGTGAAATCTACAAGAAAATGCTGGGGAGTGTTTAGGGAAAGTGAAGTAGATGTTCTGTGGTCCCTTCTAAACTGGACACAGATGTTGCTTATCCTCAAGAAGGGACTGGGTTTGAAGTTCAAATCCTGTATGCCTAATAATAAGATCAGCCTCCTGTCTACTTGTTGCCAGACAAGTCCATAGTGATGAGGTAAATACAATGTCAAATCAGGAGTTCCAATTAGTGAGTGAATATCAGCAGGCTGTATAGCCAGGCACAGATATACCTGCCAAGTAGCTCAGGAAGGAGCTTAAATCCAGCTCTGGAGTGAATGGAGGAGGTCCCAACAAGGCTTCTCACAGCTCTTTCTCACACAACTCTGATCCAAGACTACAGCTGTGCCATATCAGAGCTGGCCTCCAGCACAGGCAGCTAAACCCCCAGGAGGGGAGGAAGAGGTTGCAGAATCTGTTGGTACATTGGGGTCCTGAGAGTATCAGAACAACGGCTTTATTGTGCTGCTCTAGGCTTTGTTGATTAGGCAGAGACCTGTAAAGCAGGTACCCCTTTTTCTCCCTCTTGAACAGTTTGTCCCCATCTTTCATTTTTACAGGTTTTCCAGTTTAATTAGGGTTTGGATTTTTGTTTTGTTTTTTTTTTTTTTTTTGTTCAGGGAGTGGAGGGGTGCATCCTTGCTTGGTAGTTTCAGCCTTTGTCAGTGACTTTAGTAAGCCAACAGATGCCTTTTCACTAGCTTTCCAGTCTTCTCCCAAGGGGAGTTCCAGATACTCCCTTTTTTAGTATTTTATATCTAGAAATTTCTCCTGTTTATGTCCTATTGATTTAACCCCAGTTTAAATTCGAGCAGATAATTTTTCCCCTTCCATTGCTCGCAGTATCCGACAATTTCTCACACCATGTTGGTTTATACCGGATCTGGCCTTCTGTATGCCAGAAAACATGGCATGTCAAAACCTGCCTGGATGCATTCCAGTCCAACCTGCTTTAGGTGAACCTGCTTTGGCAGGGGGGTTGGACTAGGTGATCTCTGAAGGTCCCTTCCAACCCCTGTGATTCTGTAATTCATTCCAACTTTGCAGTGTGGCAACTTGCCGTGACGTACTTTATATTGCTTATTCATTATAATTAGTTTTTACACTCATAGTCAATAACTAAGCTATGTCAGACATGCCTTTTGAGAGTAGTTAACAAATTTACTAATTGCACACCACAGAGCTCTATTTATACAAATGATGTGATTTGTGGCTAGGGAGCTAAAGAGGGACTTTGGAGACCTCAGTTCACTTCTTAGCTCTGCTACATGCTTCCTGGCTGGTCTTGAGCAATTCACTGAATTTCCATGGACTTGATTCAGGAATATATTTGAGTGAATATTGAATAATAAAGTCAAAGACCTTCTTGAATCAGACTCTTGGATCAGGCAGGATGACAGGCCTCTCTCTCCCCCTTTTTTTTCCTTTAGTCTGCCTGTTATTTAGGACTTAGTCCTTAACCCATACAAAGTCTCTTGGTTTACCTCAGCAGGCACTGAGTCAGGCCTTTAGAAAAAATAAGGAATATCAGACCCTGAGCAAGTACCTAACAGAGCAGGGCCCTGATCCCAGCTGGGGTCTCTACTATAACATAAATTACAGAAATACTGCTCACGTGTTTGGAAATAGAAGAGGTGTATAGTGAATTTGCAAAACCCAGTAAGCATACCCTAAAATAATGCTTTCATAAATCTTCATTATTGTGTGGGTATTTGCCATTCAGTATTACACACTTCAGAGACCAAATGTGACTCATTATTAAATTACTTCAATCTGTGCTGATGTAGAAGCACCCCTGAAACATCTCTTTGTGAGCCGTTTCTTCAGAGTAATTGCATTAGTAATAGCCGATTACACAGCAATCTTATGTTCCTACAAAATTAAGGTAATTACTGTAGCTAGAAACACATCCCTCTGTATTCTCTCCTAGCAAGGAAGCTGGTAAAAAGCAATGTAATGCTTTAATTCTTGTAACAAGAGAAACATTAAGGTATAATTATACTATTGATGTGGTGTAGAGGTTTTCATATCTGAAAGGAGCATGGAAACAAAATCATAGTTTGAAGCTACAAATTCCTAGTCCTTAAAGGGGGAAAAAAAGATCTTTTGTGTTTAGGTTCCTTAACAAGTATGGATTAAATGTATTTGAAATACATGAATGAATTTGTGTTCTGTGGTAGATGTCTATCTTTGAAGTAGATTTATTATGCAATAGGTAATTTTTTTCTTTGAACTGGATTGTCCAGAGCAGCTGGTATGGATTTATTTTTATACTGAAGTAAATAGATATTAATTTATTCATATGGCAAACCTCTTGAATACTTATTAGTCTGTATGCTATAGAATTTAATTTCTGTTTTAATTTTCACATTTCTTTATGTCTTTGATGGAAAACTGGTATTTCACATTTTTAAAATACAATACTAGAAGTTTAATGAATCATAGAATGGATCTCTAAGGAAAGGACCTTAGAGATCATCTAGTTCCAACCCCCCTGCCATGGGCAGGGACACCTCCCACTAGACCAGGTTGCTCAAAGCCCCATCCAGCCTGGCCTTGAACACCTCCAGGGATGGGGCATCCACAAGTTCCCTGGGCAACCTGTTCCAGTGTCTGACCACCCTCACAGTAAAGAATTTCTTCCCAATTTAAACCCATTGCCCCTTGTCCTTTCATTACACTTCCTGACAAAGAGTCTCTCTCTGGCTCTCCTGTAGGCTCTCTTCAGATATTGATAGGCTGTTATAAGGTCTCCCCAGAGCCTTCTCTTCTCCAGGCTGAACAACCCCAGCTCTCTCAGCCTGTCCTCATAGGAGAGGTGCTCCAACCCTCTGATCATCTTCGTGGCCCTCTGCTGGACCTGTTCCAACAGGTCCGTGTCCTTCCTGTGTTGAGGACTCCAAAGCTGGACACAGTACTCCAGGTGAGGTCTCACGAGCGCAGAGTAGAGGGGCAGAATCAGCTCCGTGACCTGCTGGCCACACTTCTCTTGATGCAGCCCAAGATGCGGTTGATTCTCTGGGCTGCCAGTGCACATTGTCAGCTCATGTTGAGCTTCTCATCCACCAACACACCCAAGTCCTTCTCCTCAGGGCTGCTTTCTAGCCATTCTCCACCCAACCTGTATTTGTGCCTGGGGTTGCCACATCCCAGGTGCAGGACCCTGCACTTGGCTTGGTTAAACTTCATGTGATTTGCATGAGCCCACCTCTCCAGCCTGTCCAG
>BJBW01009894.1:10468-74803 GCA_004320125.1 Scolopax mira
TGCTCTGGTGGGAGGTGTCCCTGCCCAGGGCAGGGGGATGGAATTTATCTTGAAGGTCCCACCCCAAAGTATTCTATGATTCTATAATCAGCAAGGAGTTTTAAGGTCTGCCACTTGACTTTGATAAATAAATATTTTAACAGTTGCACTTTTTAATACCTACTGTATATTGTTAAGTTACCACTTTGTGTTTCAAACATCAAAACACTTTTAGGAAGGGAATTTAAAGCTTTTGGCCTTAAAACTACCTTCTGAGATGACAAATACATTCCAGTACTATCCCTTTAGTAACATAAATATGCATTTGGTATATCCCAAAGTAAAGGGCAACAGAGCTTTTCATTTTACAGAAGAGATGTTCAAAAAGACTTGTAGAACAACTTCTGTATTTTATCTGTACTTCCAAACTAGATGTTTCCCCTAAACACAAAGCACTGAAGTTGATTCTGTGAGTTATTTGAATTTGTCTTATCAGTCACCATCTCATTTGGTGGAGGAAAAAAAGCCGAGATTTTAAAACCCAAATTCTGACCCGCAGGAGCCTAAATCTCATAAGTGCTTACTCAGTTGCTGCCAGAGGAAAAATGTAGCTCATTAGGGAAAAAAGTTATGTTTGCATTTGTAAGACTGAAGAGTTCAGATTGCTTTGTGATAGCTCTGAAATGGGAAGGAAATGAAGGATTTTGGCCTTGAGAGTGAGCGTGACTCACTACAAAAAATAATGAGAGCAGGCCATCTATATATGGTCATTTTTCCAATCAAAATTGCACCAGGTTAACTCTAAAGTGACTTGCAGCCCTTTCCAAAATTAAGACAAAGCAGCTCGTGATTTCTGCAGCTGCAGCATCCACAGACTTTTCAAAGTGACTTTAAATCCAGCAATCCATCAGCCTGGGAACTATTGGTGGCTGTCTCCAGGCAACACCAGGATTAAGGTTCACCAACAGCTTCACGTCCAAGGCACATTTGTGTTCCCAGAGGTTTGTCAGAACATTCCAGCAATTTGAGTATTGCAACAGTTGACCCTCGCTCACTCCCAACTTGAAAGAGTTTCTCATTCCTCCTGGTTATTCCTCATTATCGCACTGGTTTTACTATTTGGTCTATAAAAGACTACTCTCTGCCACTGAGGCAACTGACTTCGGACCAAACACACTGATCCTAAAAGTAAATAAAGCACTGCTCCTTTTAGCACAAGGCACACCTCACAGCTCCTTACCTTGCTAGACCATTTCCGGGCTTCATCGTGCAACTGCCTGGCAGCCATCATCATGGGCTGATTAATAGCTTCTCCTGCCTTCTGCTCCGGGAACTCCTCATCCTTTTCTTCAGGTGGTGGTGGTCTGGGTGGGGGAACCTCACCTTCTGGAAGTGGTGGTTTGGGAGGAGCAAGCTCATCAGTCAGCTAAGAAAGGCAAAAATCACATTCAGTGCAATGTAATAGTATGGATTGAGTGAATCAAGACAGATTGAATCAAGGGTGGTGTCGTGGCAAGACATGAATTTAGATACTAGAAGAAATTCTTTCCTGTGAGGGTGGGGAGACACTGGAACAGGTTGCCCAGAGAAGCTGTGGCTTTGAGCAACCTGGTCTGGTGGGAGATCTCCCTGCCCATGGCAGGGGGTTGGAACTGGATCTTTAAGGTCCCTTCCAACTCTAACCATCCTATGAGTCTATGACTGTGTGAGCTCATGCCTTTTGCCAGTTTTTCAAGTGCACCCTGTTAAAGGAAATACCGTATTTTCATCTCTTGAAAGCTGGATTGATATTTTTCAGACTGAAGGCTACTTGAACGGCTGACCAGACAATACATTTCATTTTTAAGGAATAAAAATATACTTAAGCAATTTCAGCATGCAATCCACGCATTGTCAGTGACAACTGTGTGTTGTATCAGAAACTCTGCTGCACTTACATGAAGCTGCTCGAGGTCAGGAGGAGGAGGGGGAAAATCTGGCTCTTGAGGCTGGAAGGCTTCTCTGACTTTGGCCACAGCTCCCAGAATTCTGTATCCAGAATCCAAGAAACTCTTCTGCAAAGCTGAACAAAAATCCCATTACCAGTTTAATAGCATTCTGTAATGTTTACATCTACAAGACTACCCCAAAAAATTACTTCTATAATGTACAGTGCTGAGTACACTTACATCTGTGAAAAAATAGTTTAAAAACTACAAAATTGTTTACAGTAGATTTACATGTTTGAAATGTTAAGCGTCATATGGAACATGAATGAAATAAGATCTAGGCTGAGTAACAGTCACTATCAATAGCCCAAGTAATTCCCAAAACAACTTTAGAATAAAAGAAATTATGTAATATTTTCTTACCTAAAGTAGTACTACTGATAACTAGTGACAAAGACTTCTAATAAAGATCATGAAATCGCATAATAAACTAGAACACTGAATCCTTTTCCCTTGAATGTGCCAAAGGCCTTTGGTTGCATTTTAAAAGAGCAGGATTCAGCAGGTGTGACCTTGATTTCACCATACTGAGATTTAAGAATTTGCATAAAAGGCTGTACAAGACCAAATGAGCACTACTTCACATCATCTTCAGTCAGTAAAAAAAAAAAAAAAAATATATATTTGAAATCAGCTTGCTGAGTCCTTACCAGGATCAGAAATGTTTCCTGCCACTGCTTTAGCATCCATCACCATTGGTGATATAGTTTTGCTGAGCTCATCAGAGGCTGCTTTAACTGCCTCACGGAATTTAGGGTCTTCTGAATTTTCAACCTCCCGTTTTGCCACGAGGAGGATGCGGTTTGCTCGTCTAGCGATGCTGGTGGCACCAGCTACCAGCATCTGAGGTTGCATGTTGGCCATCGCAACTTTACATTTATCAAGATCTTTCTTAATAGCTTCTTCTGAGGCATCCAACAGAGATTTAGTATCAATGGCTTCATCCACCAACCCTAGAAAAAATGGTTAAACACGTTAATATTCCTGTTTCATCTGTAGAAAGGGATATTTGATATTCCAGAGACTGTTCTTCACAACCAGAAAAGTACTTCCAAACTGGGGGATGGGGAAGGACATGGAAATCAGACCAAATTTATTACTGCAGTTTTACTTCTGATTATGTGGTACCTCTGTCACAGTAACTGTGGTCAGGTTTGCTCCCACTAAGGACACCCCGACCTCCTACGCAGCTGCCGTGGAAGGTTGCTTGAGTCAAGAACTGGCCTACGCAGTCGATGCAGCAGAGACTCCTTCCTCCCACCCAATGTCTTTCAACATATTCAGTACTTTTTGTACCTCTCCCATTCATTCAAAAGGAAATATCCCTTTTGCTGTGCTTTCACTTAAGGGTGATATGTAGTGACAAGGCAGTAAGATTTAAGATACCCACAATGTAATTATGGGGATGGAGGAAGAGTTAGTAGAGTCAGGAGATCAGCAGACCAGTGCAAAGGACCTGCCCTTTCAGAGGATTGATCCATTTATGTGTCTCAGCAAGATTTAGCTGATCAGTAGCTTTGCTTTATTCACTGCTTTCATCAAGCTCTTCATCATTTTGAGCATCTTTTTTTACCCACACTAAATTATCTGTCCTCATTCAACAAGCCAAGATTATGCAGAACAAACCCTCAAGTTGCTCCAGTAATATATTGCTGGAGCAGCAGTCGCAATAAGAAGTAGCAACTTTCTCTTTTTCCCCACAAAAATACTAAAGCCAAATTTGCTCCCCTACAGCTCAAAATTAACACATATGTGAAGCAAGCTATTTTTAATGCTGTAACTTACACGTATTTTTGGAGTCAGAGAGCACGTTCCCACTTCTAATTTATATTTAATCAGTAATTTTCCATGTTTCATCACTCCAAACCAAATGGGGAAAAATCATCTCTACCAGCTAGTTAGCCACAAGTATGTATAATCTGCAACAAGAAATGCTTACTTTACCTGTCATTTTTTCTATATTATCAATCCATTGGTTTTTCATGGTCTCAAAATGTTCACAAGCAGCTTGATTTCCAGGATTTCTCAGGAGGATACGAGCAGCTGATACTACCTGCCAGTGGAAAACATTTGTAATTATGGAAGTATCAGTACATAACAACGTCACACATTCTTGAAAATGCCTTTTTTTTTTTCAGGACTGGATGTGTAGCTCCCTATTTGGAATACTCATTAACTGTAGTTCATTAATTCTAGCCAACTATCTGCTTTATAATGCTTCTGGAATTTGTTGACACAAATACTTTCTTTCCCAGAACTTCAATTCCACGCTAATCTATCTTAAAAACATCTCTTGAAAGCGCTAAAGTACAATATTTATTATTCTACCAAAGTTTTAGATGGAAGTTTAGTTGGGGGAAAAAAAAAAAAATTCACAAAGAAAGCATTTTTTCCACTTACATATTTTACTAAGCCTCAAAGCAATTTTGTTTCAAGGATAAGTCAGTAACGCTTCTGTCCTAGAGTTGAGAGTAGGACACATCATTTAATCAGTTTGTTCTACGAGGTGTCACATTGGCAAATATTTGCCATTCTCCTTTTGAGGGTGTCAGCACTTACGTTCCCTGCTGGAACGAACATCTTTCTCCAATAGCAGAAACATAAAGAAAGTTCCCCAGAAGTCACCCCCAGCCCCTGGAGAGGAAGGAAACAAACCTGTGGGGTAAGTTCCCGCGCAGATTTCACTGTTGCCTGAATTCCCTCCACCGTAGTTTTATTCGCGGTTCCAACTGCAGCTGCTTTTTCTGCTGTAGCTCCCAGCCTGGCAGCGTGGTTCTCAAAGTTTGCTGCTCTTTCATCAAACACCTGGTTGTCAGAAGAGAATAACCATTGGAAAAGCTTAACTTCCCTACTGCAACACACAATTCCTTCCAAGTGTCAAGTAGACACCTGGTTTAACCAAAGTTAAATCATCTCCTGAGAGGATGCAAGAGGACAAAAAGCTTTTGAAGCTGTTTGTTTTATTTTAATCTTTACATTACTGGGCTTTCTTCTTTACTAACTAATTTAGCACAAAGCTAAATTCCCTAAGGCCTTGGGAATCATTTTGATCATGTTCAAATCATCTTGCCAAACCAAACTGCCAGACAGTTTTTGATACTTCACATGCAGCAAGTAGCTTTGAAGTACAGGAAACATTATTTAGCAAGAGAAGAGGTTAAATTTGTTGAATGATCACAAATTTGACTATTTTAATCAGCTTATATAGTGTTGAAATATACAATCCACTAACTAGTGTGTCAGTGACAATAATTTTTAGCATGCTGAAGGCCACATGGTATAAACATCACAAAGAAAAATCTTTGCCATTTATTGAAGTCAGGGACAACATAGTTTCTGGGAATATACAGCAGAATTTGCAGAGTCCAGAAAGATCTGCAGGGAAATCCTTATGTTGTCAGAATAGACAAGCACATATGAAAAGCCTGAGAAAAACCTACCAATTCATTTTTCTAAATACAAATCAGGTAAAATTAAACAATAACTGAAGCTTCACACGGGAAAAACATGGGTATACTTGCCTCATCTCTATTGGGAGCATCAGGGGGAGCAGTGGCTGCTACTGCTAATAATTTAATAGGAGTTGTGGTGTCACTAAAAACATCAGAAACCTCCTGGGTCATTGCCTCTTGCATCCGTGTTTTAAGATCCTTTAAAAAAAATAAAAGGAAAATTATTAGCATAAGATACAGGAATATTAAGTTCTTAGGGATTCAAATCCCATAAAGCCTGTTCTTAGAAAAAAAAGCCCATTACAGTAACAGCCTTTAAAATAAAATTATCTTAAAAGCATGATCAATTCATCACTTTTCATGTCATTTGAAATACAGGCAGCTCACAGACCACTTCTTGGTCCAGCTTCAGAAGCTATGAACAGCACAATTTGAGACCTTGCCCCTCAAATTTGCAGTGCTAGCATACTATTTTCTTTTAAAATGAGATTTCAATTTTACTCCTCAATTGTTCATTTGGAATCACTCTCTACATCATGTTACGAAGGCCTCTGCAGAAAGGCCTTTAACATCTCAGCTACACCAAGTGTCTTGCTGCAGTTTTGTTTTTATTGACGCCTCCAACACAGAAGCACTTGACCAGAGGAGAAGACATACCACGTGTTCCACTGCACGAGAGCAGAGTCTTACCTTCAGCGAGTCCTGAAGCTGAGCAGCAATTGCCCTGGCCTGAGGTGATTCTCCCTCCCCTCTCGCTGCCAGATCTGCTAGCTGAGCGGCCAGCTGGTCCACACGGTCACATTTGGCCAGCAGGTCTTGACGGTAAGGTCCCATCATGACATTGGCCAAACGGCGACCTTCTGCAACCAGACCTCGGATCGCTGCCTGGCCTACAGTGGGAGAAGTCACGTTGCATTAGTGTGGAACAAAACACTGACAGCACAAATCAGATGCACCACGAAGAATGTGACGCTTTAGAATTCTTGAGTTTTCCAATAGTGGAAAGGATCTTCTGCAGTTTAATCACTGAGTAATTGCAGTTCAGACTTATAGAGGAATTCAACTTTTTAAGGCAACTCTGGCTAAAGATCCATCCTTTTTAACGAGGGTGGCCTGAGAGAAGTTCACCACTACAGCTGTCGGGTAATTCCTATGTAACTGATCTGTTGACTCCAATAGAAAGCACTTGCAAATTCCTAGTACAGCAATTTATCTCCACATCACTACAAGTCATTAGAAGTTGAGCAGGATAAAGCCAAGTAGAAAGCACAAATGAAAAAGCAGAGACCCTCTCCCAGGATTCTAGAAATCATGGGTAAGAAGTGTCCAGTATCCAGGATGGGGAGGGGGCACAGACACCACCTTACAAAGCCTCCCCAGTGTGTCGAAAGTTTTTCCATAACAAAAAACAATATTTTTAGTTTGGGTGATTTCCTTCATTCACTCACAGAAGCTTCCTGTTCTTTCACAAGAATACAGTCCACTGTTCTTTCAATAATTCTATAGTATTCTTCTTTTAAAAGAAGACATCATCTAGGAAGTCTTTTAAAGACCTACTGAAGAATCATTTTAAGCCAATGCTAACGCACAAGTAATCCAAGTTCACAATCAAGCTCGAAATTACTTAGAAGGAAGTTGTCACAGGACCTGACTATCCAAGAATCACTCAGCACTGCCACCATCATTTTAGAGAGCTAATTAGTGTCGTAGCTAAGTTTGGTATTGTTGAAATGTCCCAGGATGTTTTTTAATTACTGTGTTGCAGAAGTGCAGCCAAGCAAGTACACTTCACACACCAATTTATTTCAACACATCTTCCCTAATTTGTATCTGCCAATTAGTTACTTCAGCCAAGATAATCCATAACATGACTGCATGTGAATATTTGTAGCAGCTAATACTACTCAAGTTCCCCACGTGTTTATAAAATCCACAATCTGCCTTGTTACTTCAAAATTCAGTTTGTGTTGAAGCACTACCGTAACTGCAAACATACCGTTATTTGTGCCACAGGCACTGCTACTGCAGAGAACACCAAATTATTTTCAAATTATCGTAGCACTGAAAATCTCATCCCAAATTCTACCAGAAGTGCTGTCTGGACAGAAGAGAGCACATTCCTGATTATTATACCTCTCCTATAAGTACCCTGCCAAGTGCCAATGCAAGTGAAAGACATTTAAATGAAAAAAAAAAAGTTATACAATGACATCATCTTACAACTAGATTTTTTTTTTTTATTAAACTAGAAACATTTAAGTTACAGGACATGCCACATCTTGCATTCTCACTCATTTTTGTCTTGTGTATTACTCCAGCAATTGACTAAATTCCATAGTATCCAGTGTTGAGAAACTTCAGTTCCTCCAACAAGCTTTCACTTGTACACAAGCCTCATGATTAACTGGGCACTTACAGACTTCAAGAAGGATGTAAGTTTCCTTGTTTCTTTTAAATAAGAAATAAAAAAGGACAAATCCTAATGTTAATTTTTAAGCCAACTGCCTCACAAGTTACTATGGTCAAGAGAAACATCAAAATTAGGAAGGTTTTCAGCCACTGCCAAAAACATCTCATGAGACCTATCTACCACCTTCTCGTTATCACATTCTGTGTGCAATTTGCTCATCAGGAAGTGTCAAAACATGGAACTCCACTAATCTGTTTAAAATATTGCATATAAATTTGCACTTCACAAGCATCCAAGCTATAAGCATGATTAAATCTTTAATTCAAGGATCTGTCATTGGATATTCACACATCAGAAGTTATCTTGACAGACAGAAAGAAGGGTGTGAGAAAAAGGTATTAAAGATTTGCAGTTTCCACTTGTTATTGGTTGCACTGCTCAGACCTAACTGCTATGGAAAAAACCTACCAAATCCAGTTATCAAGCACCACCCACCTACTTGCAATAGCATCAGAAGCAGCTAAACAATAAATTTCAGAAGTTGTTTACAATAAGCTCTCCATAGTACAACTCCTGAACCATAGTTATAGGCCCTCTGAGAGCACGCTTGGGTTCGCAGATCACCTTCCTCTTTGATTAAGTAGCCTTCTCCTCAGATAACTCAGAAACTACACAAGAGATCATATTTTTAGGTCATGTTTATGAATGTTTTTCTCCTCTCTGAAGGACTGACTTACTCATTTTAGGTACAAATTAAAATTTGACATACTATATTTGCATGTTAGTAAGAGTAAGGAGCAGCCTGAAGTTTCTCTTGTTCTACACTACACCTTCTCCTGTTTTTTGCTAAAGTTGTTGAGACTTTGCGGCAGTTTAAGTCCTAAAAATTAGGAACAAGTTTAACCATAAGACTGGGGGGGAAGAGCACACTGAAACACTTACCTACTCCTCGATCAGCAACCGTAGGGTTGTCTATCCACCTCTGAGCTTGCTCAATCTTGCCCTCCAGATGGACAGCTGCTTTCACTGGCCTAGTGTTGGCTACAGCCCTGTTGGTTTTGGACTGTAAATTCTGAAGTGATGTAGCTATCTGCTTCGCCAACGCACGGGCCTCAGGAGAGTCACCTTTCCCACTAAGGAATAAAGAAATTATAGTCACATAAAGATCATTTACAGCGTAGTCCTAAATTTTGATAACGCTGATGCACGACACCCATTTCCCATACTCACAGCTGCCTTATGAGCTACTGCACTAATGCCACAGATTACAAGCAGAAAAGTAAGCAGCAAGAGGCCCAAGGCTGTACATAAACTTGAAAAGTAGTAACACGTTAAGACCTGACAGCAGTTAAACATCAAGAAAAACTTGATTAAAGTTTCTAACTAATGAAAAAAGAGAAATATTAATCTCCCTATTGCAACCAGCCACAGATGAAGATCAGTTTATACAGTAAGTGTTTCTCCACTTCCATTCTAAAGCATCCTCTTTGCAAAATTGATACAGAAATACCATTTCTGAAAGTTTCTTTTATACAGTTTGTGGCTACAAAGTGCTTAGAGCACTGACGCTGCTTGAAGTGGCAGATATTTCACCCCACCATTCAGCAAATGCTTAGCAATAAGCAGAGACAAGTGTCTGTATAAACAAATTTCACATCATCTCATTCCTTTGAGGTGCTATAATAGTACAAAGCAGCTCATTTTTGGCTTCAGTTTGCCTGTCAATTATTCCATGGGCAGTAGAAAGAAAATATTTTTTAAGTAATACAGCTCTAGTTACTCTAGTGGGTGGGGTCTTTTTGGTTGTGTTGGAGGTGGGTGGGGGTGGTTTTTTTGATAAAGATAGCACGAGTTGGTCTTTTGGATACAAATAATTATGTTGAAGAATTAAAAAGGATACCATATTTTATAAATTAGATTTTTTTTAAAAGGATGCTAAAAAGTGAGCTCCTTCCCTCCCCCTGGGACAGAATGATTCTTTGTATTCAATTTTCACTAAATGCAGCACAGAAACTCAGACAGTGTCCATTCCCAGCTCTTGGAGAGGAATATATTCCCCCAATTAATCATCAATATTCTGATTTTGCTCAGCACTTTGAACTGCAAATGAAAGTCATTCAAATAAATCGACGGTGATAAAACTAATACATACTGTCGTCGCAGATCTGACAGTTTGGCTGTCAAAGCAGAGATCTCCCCCAGGGAACGCAGGATATCATCTCTTTCTTTAGGCTCCTCACATAATTCTGCAACTTTCCTTGCTTCAGCCATAATTCCCCGAATGTGTTCTTCTCCTTCACTGCCCCCGTTAGGATCCGCAAGCCAATTCTTAACAGAAAAAGGTTGTGTATGAGTGAACACAAATAGAATTATTTCTATAGAGACTTTTTAATACCAATGCAGCTTTCCAAACTCTATGTAACAGAAAATACTTCTGAAAAGCAGTTTCTGTTTACTAGATAGCATGAAGTTGTTCTATTGTCTGGCAGATTTTCTGTTTTAAAAAATATGTCAAACTAGATGAAATTCACCCTAAGGTTTTTCATTCTCTCACTCCCCAACATTTGCCAACAGTGTTTTCAAGAAGTAAAATTTAACTAGTGGCTTTAGAGACTCATGATCTTGCTTTCAGAAAATAAAATTAAAACAGATGTTTTTGTGCACAGTGTGGCACTCTTTACAGAGCTCTTCCTGAAAGGTCTCGTTATCATTTCATTCTCTATATGAATGTATATTTACTTACACATACATACATTTAGATAAGGTATATAGAAGGTTTGTTATTCGATAACCATCACTGGGAATAGGCTCTCCATTAAGGGTGATAGAGAACTACAAAAAAAAGGATCAACTAAAAGAAAAAGTAGTTTCATTAACCTTGTTTTAGTTTTGTCATGAATATCAAATTCTAAATCCTGAACTTCTCTCCCAAAACAGAACACACAGAATTGGCTCTGGTTTTACCCACAGGTAAATCTGTGCAGCCTGAAACTCCTCTACTCTTTTCTTTAATAAGATCAGTTTATGTCCAAATTTAGTGTGTTTCCTCATTTTCATTTCACAGCCTTGAAATTTTTAGCAATGCTAAAAAAAATATATATATAAGGTGTTGTAAGATGTAACAAAACTCATAGTTACACGTAAGTGACCAAATTTAAGATTTTTTTTCTGTGAAAAAGCACGTACTCCCCTACATGCCCTTCCTATAACAAGAAAGTTTGCCAACAACTGCAACGGTTCAGTGTTAACTGCTCTAACCACGGTGAGGTAATCACCTTCTCAAGTATTTATGAAATCGTTAGTGGTACCTGAGCAGCATCGATCTTCTTGGCAATTGCCTGCTTGGAGTTGGTCATGGCCTCCAACTTGCGGGCCGCGTTCTCCACTTTTGCGGTGAGCAAATCCAGACCCTGCGACACCTGCTGTGCCTTCTGCATGGCCATGGGTGTCCCACCCTGTCCCCTGCCCGAGACAGAAACAGCAGCACAGGTTTCCAGCCCATTGCAAGATATAACCTATTTAATCAATTTATATTTTTTATTTTTTTTCCCCGGGAAAATAATAATAACTCAAGGAGGAAGACCACAACAGGAAGATCAACTAAAACCAGCTTCTCATCCACTACCACTCTTACAGCTAACGTACATCTCTTCTTTAATGACAATATAACCAGTAATTCTGAATTTTGGCCTTTTTAGCCTTTATGCAGCAAACTAATAGCTCTTCATGGAAATAAGTTACAGAAATATTCCAAGCCTATGTACATACTATTGCAACACTTCAGGACCTGGCAGTCTATGGATTTAAAGTGATGGCAAGAATTTGTTCTTAAGGCAACTCAAAACTGTTCTCCAAATAATTGGCATTTGCTTACTTCCTGCACTTCACTAGGGCCTTAAGTCAGAAGAGGCTTAAGCTTTTTTTTTTTTAACTTTTTTAATTAAAACCTCTTAACTTGTATTGTTTTATCTGATAATTTGAAACACACATTAAAATGTAGGAGAAAATACAATACCATGAAAGCACTACCTGATATCCCTAAGGGTTTGCAATTAATAGCTTGTGGGGGTTTCTGGGTGGGGCATTTTTAAGGGTGTGGGGAGGAGTCTTAAAACAAAATAAAGGAACCAATGTTAGAGTACTCTTGCTTAACAATTTACTACACTCCAAAGCTGCTGAAAAATTCCTTATAACCAAAGGAAACCGAGTTATGGTGTTCAGACTACATGGAATAGTTATTTCTTAGCTCATCATCTCTATGCCTTCACAAGGGAGTATCATACTTCTTTTCTGGGAGAAGAACAACATAACAAACATCAAAAAAATATATAGTACTCATCTGCTGGCTAAAACCTAAGCCCTTTAAATTCAAAACAGCATTGTGAAAGAATAACCAGTTTCTACTGAGGAGACAGAAAACTGAAGGGCTCTGGTTAAATAAAACTCTATGCAAGAAATGCCCAAAAGCTTCAGTAGAATTTATCAGTGATTGATAAACAACTTCAACCACTACAACATCCCAATAAAAACCTGAAAACTAGAGTATTTGTGTATCTTACAGTCATTGGGGTATATCCTCTTTGGAGGACTGAGTTAACAGAGAGTTTGAAATTTCATTTCTTGAAAATGGAACTCCTTCATGTCTTGAACTTGGAGGAACGTTGCGTTTGACATAAAACAAATTCCACATTACCTACTTGAGCAATTTTGTTCATCACGTTATATAATTACAATCTCACATAATAAAACATATTATCCTTATCAGAAGAGACTAAAGTAAAAAAAAAATGTACCTAGCTCTGAGGTCAGCCAGCTGATCAGTCATCTGGCCCAGAGTTTTGCACGTTCCCAGAATCTCTCTGCGTTCCTTGCCCGCGCACAGTTCTCCTGCTTTTCCAGCTTCATCGAGGATCTGCCTTATTGCTTGCTCACCAGCATCCCCTAAGGTGCAGAATGAAGTCAGTAAAACTAACAGGACACGCGTGAACAAACTGCTAGAGCCATCACATCCCACCACATTAACTGCATTAGGTTCAGGCATGAAAATAAATTTATCAAAACCTAGGAGATATACACCGATGTGGTGGTTATAATAGGATTGTATTTCTCAAACAATATGCACCACGTGCCATATATTTCAAGTCATGTATTTAATCACTTTGTTATTGTAGCTTAATTTCTGTAAATACTTCATTTATAGTCTGTAATTCAAGCTAAGAAGGGAAAGAACAATATGACAAGATTCACATAGCCTTTACTTCAACCAGCTGCAAATATGACTTGATTTTGGCTAAAAAAAAATGCAAGAAAAAAATTCCTTTTACTTAAAACCCACCCCAATCCCATCCCCCTGCAAGTATGGTTCCTCCATGAAATTACACTACCACAATTAGCTCAAGAAGTCCTATCATAAGGAACACTCAGATAATGCACATATTATGAGGTTAGTTCAAAGTAATATGCCCAGTAAAATCTGATCATGAGTAAGTTCTACAATTATCTTTGCATTTGTCCTTAGCTGGTTTTAGTAGTTTATTTCATTAGTTGCCAGCGTCAATGACAGAAAGCTTTGAAAAAAACAGTTTGAGGTTTCTGGAACTGATAGTGGGAAGTGGAATGAAGTCAGAAGTAGTATCAGCAGTAGCTTCACAGATAACAATTCACTTCCAACTTCTACAACTGTATTATTTTGGCTTCACTTTAAGAGGAAGTCTTTCAGATAAGGTCTTTCAAAGACTAAACGGACCAGGCTTCCATCTGGCTTTATTTGTTTTAATGATGCATACAAAGGCAAAACTTTTCTATAAGTCAGGTGACTAAAATCACAGTATCTATGGCATATTTTTGTGTTAAAAATTTTATGTCAAGACAGAAACAAAAGTGCTTAAATATTACTGTTAGGCAAATCTAAATTTATACAAAATTGAACAACACAGGAGGAGGAATTTTAAGTATTAGCAACCACTGCAGTTAAGTAGTGAACGCGATTTATGGGGTTTTGTTTTTCTAGTGAAACACAAAGAAATACTACACACATTATATAGAGTTGGTTGTTTAATGAAGTGGGGAAAAAAACCCCAAGTCTTTCCAGATCATTAGACATAACTTGTTCTATCTCAGTATTCAAAGAAAGGAATAAATACAAGTTCCTCCTGAATGACAGACCACATATGGGTTATTAATGCTTAAAGGCAATTTTGTCTTACACAACGGAATTGTTCAGAATCAGAAATCAAAAGTCAAAATACTTTGTGCTGGTTTTTTGTTTGGTTTTTTTTTTTTTTTTAATATTACCTGGAGGTGCATTTGGATCTCTCAGCCAACCTTTTGCCTGGTTCATCTTTGAATCTATTAAGGCTAATGCTCTTTTCATGGCTTCAGTATCCTTTACAAAAGAGAAAATGCCAAAATGATTCTCAAAAAACCAAAACACCAATAGTCAACACAGCCAAAGCAGACAGAAGTTCTATAAAGCACAGTCTACTTACAGAAACACACCCATATAAGCAGCTCAAAACCCCTTTTTCAAACCAGCAGGTCATAATTATTTATTTCCAATTAAGACAGACATTTTCATTTCACTCAAAATGCAGAAAATATGCATGCAATTTTAGTGATTTTTCTATTCCTTTATTTACTAGTGGTTTAATTTCTAAAGTCAGAGGTCTAATAAGCACACATCCTGGAGTTAGTTCCGGGTTTTCTTCCTTAATGTACATCAGGGCACAAAGAAAAGTTGTAAAAATGAGATTCAAGTAAACTTTTCAAAAATGGAAATTGGCCAGTGAACTTTATTTCTTACTTCTGTGTCAGAGGTTGCACATCTCCATTTTTCACCTGCTCTGCTGCCTAAAGTCAAACAGTTGCTACTTGCAGAAAAACAGACTGACAGCTAATCCCTGGAATTGTCAACTACAGAGTTTAATGTCTTCAGAGAAAAGAAATATGTTCACATGCAGTTGTTTTAGACTCAGAACTTCTCTTCCAGGAGCATCAGAAAGGTGCTTCTTTGACTATTATTATGCTATTATCCAACACCTTTCAGTAGAAGAGATAAAGCCATTTTTCCTCCTCCTCCAAAGTCCTCATTTTTCAGCATACTGTGCTAATTGTTCATATGTCATGTCTCCACTAGAGGCCAGAATTTTTCCATCTTATTAAAAAAGACAGTAAAAAAAGAGTAATCAGTACCTTAAGTAGAAAGTTGGGGAAAAGCCAAAATAGCTTTTTACCACATCAGGGAAATAATTTGAAATGCATCTAACATCCCATGATTAGAATACAGATGATGATAAGCCTGACTCACACACTATTAACTGAATTGGACTGTCCATGTCCAGTTTTTATGAAGAGGAACCCACTAGCATCAAAGATCAGTTTGTGGTAGAGCATGTGATACCCTGACAACACTGAAGAACCACCACATTTCTGTGGAGTTGTTCATTCTGTGCACTTAAGTCTCCAACATACATCACCATAAACCTTCTGGCATTTAAGGCAGCTCTATTCAGGCCTGTTGGTCCATCAGCTGCTCATGAAGTAGCTTGAATTATACTATACTTCAGCAACCAGCTTTCTGAAAGGTCATGAGACACACTGCTGGATGGTTTTAAGGGCTCTCGAATCACAGCCTGAGAGAAGGCACCAAATGCAGAATCATTCTCACCTGGATGATTGGTTCTCACGTAGAACCCAAGTTGTTGAGTTTAAGAGAAACTGGGTCTCAGAGCTTAGTTCAGGACTTGTTGGAAAAAACTTCAAAAGGGTAGGATTAGGATACGTGGCTACAGGAGGGGGGTGGGCACATTCTTTTAAAAGTCATCCTGTTTACAGCTTGAGAATTGTGCATTTAATATATGGCAAGAGACAAATAAATAATCGCTTAAGTAATCAGTGTATATAAAAACCTTATTCACTGTGAAGGTAGGTGTTAACTTGTCCCTTGTTTTATACACAAGCTGAAGCCACTTTAGTTTGGCATGAATGGCCTGCTATAGGCCTGCCTACCCATAAATAGTGTCAGACAAAGAAGGAACTGAATTTTTAACAAGGCAACAGATGTTGCCTAGCCTGTTGATGAGAAGATAGGTGTGGGATAGCTGAGGAACAGGGAGCCTTGGGAAAACTGTCTTTGTCCCTCCCTTTTATGAACACAGGCTTTTTGGGTTGTCTCAGCTGCCTGCAGAGTTGCAGCTTCAGCAAAAACATACAGAAGCCTCAAATCTAAAGTCTTATATCAGGGGAGAAAATCAAGGGTATTTTAGCTTTTACACTTGTGATTTTGTACTTGCCAGCACCAGCCAAGCAATAGCAGGGCCCATCTGTCCTATCACAGAACTGAACTCTGTAAGTCTCACTGCCCTGTGTGGCTCCATGCTCAGGTTTGCAAAATACTGTCCCTTTTTTCCCATTTAAAAAAAAAAAATTGGTGCAATCCTGGTGTAATGGTTGAAGTGTTCCAGGACAACTGGTCCTAAGACATGTATTTCCCACCGTCACAGCTGAAACTGCCACAGCAAGGAAAACCTCTCAGCTTTAGCCTGATAAGGAGTTTTCATTGCAACGAGATGAGGAATTTTTAAATAGGAAATTAAAACAACAGCCTCAATTAGGTTTGTTGGTACTGTGTTTTCATTTCTGACACAGTTGTGTCTGGTGTCAGATACTCAGGAAGTGACAGAGATGTAGCAATCCTGAAATATCTGGATTTATCCCCCAAAGTAGAAATATTCAATTTAAACAAAACAAAGCCACTTGCACAAGGTCTTACTGCTTGAAAGTGTCTTTGTATTCCAGATTTCTGGAGCTGTTTAAATGCCTTGTTCCATTCTAAACAGCTAAATATGTTTAAAATTTTACTCTTTGGGGTTTGCCAGCAGAATATCAGTTGCAAGCAAGAAAAAAATTCCTACAGCTATATCCTGCAGAAGGGTTTCATGTAGAGTAGTTTTATGAGCAAAAAAGGATTCTTATTCTTTCCCTCCTCTCCCCACAGTTCCACTGTTGGTAAAAGGAATTTCATTAACAGAAGCAGCACTATTACCTTTTCAAAAGGGATAAACAACTTAAGTTAATCATGTTAAACAACTAGGGCAAAGCTGTCTGAAGGGAAAAGAGCAAGTTGGCTTTTTGCGAGTCACTTCGTAAAGCAAATGAGCACTTACTCCAGATACCTTTATGCATCACTTCTGTCACTACCAAGAACTTGGAGATTATTCAAGGAGCAGGTGGTATTGACACTGCTTTGAAAAGGAGCATCATAAATCCTACACGATCCCTTGTTGAATGTAACACACAATCTCTGACTCAAAGTGGTGTAGTCTGGTGATATCTGCATTTCATTACCAAAGAAGGGAATGTTGAAGGAAATAGGCAAAGCCAGCTTTCTGGCAGAGTCAATGGCTTAGTCATCACCCAGAGTTCAACTGCAAGATATTTCTCAGCTTCCTACAACTTTTAACTCCCTCCATTTCTGTGGAAGTGGAAGATGTTCAAATTAAGTATTACTTCAAGTTTATTCAAGAATAAACGCTAGGAACAAACAAGACAAAGCTAAACTCCTCTGTAAAAGGTACAATGCTATGAATGGAAAAAGTAAATACAGGTTTTTTTCTCAAGATTTTGTCAGAGATCAGTCTTTGCTCAGTATTTCAGTAAGTCTCAATGAGCATACTATTTTTAAAAATCCAGTGGTGGTACAAGTAGAGTTTACTGCAATCCAGTAACAGTAACGTGCATTTCGGAGTCCAAAAAGACCAACAAAATAGTTTACAAAAAAGCTTAAAAGTCTGGCTCCATACATTTGTCTATTCTCCATTATCTCTAGGTGGATTTTTGTGATGCTACAACTTAAAAATAGTTCAAGAAAGAATCATAAACGTAAAATAAAATCCAACACGAACAGTAACATGTAGCACACAGTTAAAAATTCAAGCCTGTACATCCCCAAACACACCTTACTTTGCTCCAGAAAAGGATGGGGAAAAAATCTTCCCCTTGACCATAGGTAAAAAATGCACACAACAATAATCTCATAGAAATAAAGAGCTCCTCCCTCTCCCTTCCAGAAAAACAATAAATCAACCATTAATGGATATATATACACAAATACAGGAGAAGGTCTGTAAGCTAGTTAGCAAACTAGCTCCTGCTTCTGCATTTTTCAACTCAGATTCTTTGTGGTAACTGTTTGGGCCACTGCTACAGTTACAAATCTTCTGTGTACCTTTATTCAAAAGACAAAATACAGTTTAAAAGTTCTCAACTTGGAACAGAATAGCATTTTGATGATACTAGTCCACACAACATATTTATGCATTACACATAATGACCAGTATTTTCCCTTTGGAAATACTGCTAATACGGCAACTATTTTCTTAATAAAATTCTTTATTAATCTGCCTCCCAAGGAAGAGAAGTAATAATTTCCTAAGGCTAAACTGCCAACTTCTTGCAAGAGTCATTTTTTTCTACCACAAAAATTTCCAAATTCATTGTGTAGAAAAAAAGCCTGCATTTGTATTTTGTAAAATACAGGAATGCTTACATCCAAAAATAAAACAGAAATGAAAAAATGCAAATACAGAATTGAAGTTTGAGGCCAAGGCCTGAAGAACACAAACCATTTGAACTGAAGGAAGGCTGCTGGTGAAATACTATGGAATGGACAAAATTCCTGATCTAAGAAAGCTTTCTGGGCACGCAGAAATCTTGTTCCTGCATGACTGGGTCCTTTATTTGTAGCTACAGTCATTGGTAACATCAATTAACACAAAAGCATTCAGCAAGAATGTGCTCTAAGATCTTGGGCTAACTCAGACTCAGAGAGACAGTCTTAATGCAGCTCAGCTTGCAATTCCATTCTCTTAGTGACAGCCAATTCCACATGTAGCTGGGCAGAGCTAGTAAGATCCTCTTAAATATTCCGTGTGTATAAACATGAGTAGGGTGTCACAGCTGGCACACAAATAAGAAGTTGCACAGCACACAGTCTGCACACAGCACAAAATCCCACATACATGCTTGTTTTTTTGGTTTTAGTACAAGGTAGAGGTGGAGGGTGTGGAAGAAAGCTTACCTTCTAAAGGTGAGAAAAGGGTAAGAAACAGGAGAACAAAAACAAAGATGCATAAAGTAGTCATAATAAGGAAGTGATAGTGACAAAATAACTCAAAAGGCAAACTAAGGGTCAAGTGCCAAACAATATAGGCCAAAGTGATTTTAATGCCTAGATTACATCTATGTTAGATTCTCTGCAAGATTTTATTTGTTAATAAATCTGGCTTCAGGTCTCAATATTTTATTTAAATACATTTACAGTTACTCGTTGCTCATAGCACTAACCCTTGGGAAAAAAAAAATCCCTTTGGCAATTTACTTCCAGGCACTCAAAAAAAATGGCAGGAATTTCAGTTATGCAGCTCCACTTGTTTGTCAGCCCACAGTAACACTTTTACAATTCTGTCAGACCTGCTTTATGGTCTGCTAGATATGTCAGTATCTTCTGCACCTATCACTTAAGAGCATCACTGAACTCCGGTGAGTGGCTGCGGTGACTCGGGCAGCTGAACACCGAGCTGTAGGCAACCAGGGCCGTCCACACAACAGCTTCACAGACACCACATTTATCCAGAAAAGCTCTCCAATCTAACACGGATTTCTTTGAGACAAGGCAAACACTTGAAATTTACTCCCATGTCCAGGCTAAAAATGGTACGGGGAGAAGAGGAGGTAGTGCTCAAGGAGGGATCCCCCAAATTGACCAAAACTTCTTAACTTTATATTTTTTGCACCAGGAACATAAGAGCAATCTATCTTTCCTAGTAGTATCTAGGAAAAAAATCTCAGGTAATCTCACTAATGAATGCTTCGCTAGAAGACCAGTTTGATGTATAAAACAATAGCTTTTTATCTAACTTTCCTCTGTCAAATATGACTATGTAGCCATTGTGCCACCTTCAAATGCCATACTCCTTTGATTTAGCTTATTGAGAGAAAGCTAATTTTGCAAGATACATTAATGCAATCATCTCTGAAGATGTTCTTTGACCTTGAAGAGACTACACAATGTGATTACAAAGTGTTACAAAATTGATGCACAAATACGTAGTTCAGTCTCAAAACCCCAGGTTTATCAAGTGTAGGACACATTAGATAAAAATTAGACTTCTATACACAAATGTAGGTGTGAAACATACCTTGCTTGCCCAGGCATCTTCATCCCAGGAGGTGAGTTGTAATACACGGATTATTTCGTTTATCTCCGCACTCATTTTCTCCACTGTGAAATTGCGATTTTTCAACGCTTCTTCTATTCCCTGGCTTTTAGAATTTTTCGTGGTTACAAAAATCTTCATAGCTGTGAAAACACCGTAGATTAGAGAAGTGTAAATGCAAGATATGATCAATGCTCAAGGTGACCACCTACTGCATTAATACAGAGGCAGTACCTTTACCTCAAAGAGATTGTAGTTTCAGTAGAAGAACGACAGTTATTTGGGACCAGCACAGAAGCAAGGTCAAGACTGTTACTTTTAATAAACACAAGACATTACAACTCCAGCTCAAAACAGACAGCAATTCGGAGTGATATTAAAAATTAAAGCACAAAATACCTGAAATAAGTACTGGCAATAGCTCCTTCACAGTATTCATGGAGTTTACCAGCATAACCCTATGTTCCTGATGAGTTAATTCCTGTTGTCTCTCATCAATCATTTTGGCCATCTTGGTCATTCCTAAAGATTAAAATAATTGAATAGTCATAAAGAAAGAAATGTAATATAAAGTCTAGTTTGCAATATTTGAGCTTTCTAAACAAGAGCAAAGTGTAATGACTCATGACAACTATATTAAACTTTAAAACTTAATTTTTGTGTTAGCAGCTATTATTTAAAACACATTCCAGATGCTTCAGAGAAGCCACTGATTCAAAACCCAGCCACTACGCAAAGCAGAATGGAATCCTCAAAATTCTTGATTTAAAATCTCAACAATAAAATAGGAAAATACCTGAAATGACTACTTTAAGACATTAAGTCACCTCATGAACTCTGGAAGCTAATTTACAAGCTGGGATTTTTCTGTTAGCACTTAATTAAAGCCTTAATTGTGAATGACAGAAAAAGGAAACACGTTGTTGGTTTGTTTGCCTATCAGAGTTTGTTCTATCAGAGTTCAAGAATTGTATCCATTTATACTTCAGTTCTGCTAGAAATATTTTAGTGCTCTAGAAGCGTGGAAAGAATTAAACATATTATCAGCTTAATGGACTTTATAGCTGTGAGTGCTTAATGACACAGCTTTTTTAATCTCTGCTTTCTTCTCACTAATGCATGCTTACTTCCTTATGTAATCCAGTGTAGGAAAAGCACAGTAATTTCAAAGCAAAACTGCTTCAAAACTTGGGTGAGGAAGGTGCTGGGGGGTGCTGGAGGAAGGAGAAGGAAAGTGGAAAAGACTATACTTAGTGTATTTATGATAGGCTGTAGCAAATCAGACCTGGCCCTAAATTCTTTGTGTATGTCACCAAATCCTCCATAGTCTCCACTACTTCCGCCACAGTCAGATATTCCAATATTCCTTTGCAGACACGGATGATTTTACGGACCTTAAAAAAAGGACATTTATTAGATGAAGCTAAGTTACAGTTGAATTTAAAATGCAAGCCTATTATCAGAACAGATTAAGTATAGCATTTGTTAACACAACATACAGGCAATCACAAAGGTCTGGGATACTGATTAATTACCCACCATGCCATTACTCAAGAATGCCATATTGACAAAGACAATATTTAATCAGCATTCCACTGCTCAAAAACGCAAAATCCTACTTCCAGTGTTTTCACTTTGTATGATAAACGAAGAATAACATTGAGAAAATAGGTTTAAGGAAGTGCATTTAAGTTTGTTGGCATGCTTGAAGCTTTTCATTGCAATTTCATCAATAAAATAAATATTTAACTTAAATCACAAAGGAAAACTATATAGGAAGCAGACTCCAAGCTTTCAGAGGAAATATTATTCACCATACTGCTCTACATAAGGATAAAACATTATCCAGCATTCCAGTTTGAAAGGTAGATCCAACATCTTAAGCTTCCCAGAAAAATCTGTGAGGACTGTATTTGCCTCTGGACATCTGCCTCAGCTTAACTTTTTCAGCTCATACTTGATTCCAAAACAGAGATCTCTGTCAGTTAATTTTCTAACCTCCTAAACCACTTTATTTCTGACAACACCACATACAATACATATTGAAGAATGAGTTTATTAACATTTAGTTCCTGTCAACCCCACGCAGCATTCAGTCCCTAGAACAGATCATAGTTTCCTCTACAAGCTATTTCAGTTTTGTCTCGATTGTAGTTTATCTTGAAAGGTAGTAAGATAGAGACATGCTAACTTTTATATTTGTGAAGAGTCAACCATTCCAGACTAATATTTCTTTTTTGGTTAATATGCAGTTGTCAGAGACTAGTTCAGCAAAGCATTAACCAGAAGTCAACTCATTTCCTGAACACTGGAAGCAGGGATGTTAAAAGATACTAACTTCCTTGCGATTCTGTCCTATAACACTTCGTAGTATCTATTAAAAACCACTTAAAATAATGTGTAATCACAAGTGCCACACAGAAATCTCATCACATTCTCCTCATTTCAGAGGAACATGCTAACAATACTACAAAGTGATTAAATGAAACAAGGATGCCATGTTAAGCTACTTAGAACAGCAGGAAAAGTAACACAATTTCCTAGATTAGTAGATTGTCACAAGGGTAAAATTTAGAATTCCTAACAGTGCGAGCTTCATTTCCTCGTGGTAGCATGATATTTGCTGTTTAGAAACAAGCAAGATTCACCATTCCCTGAAAGAGGATTACAAGAGTAAAATTTGTAACAAAGAAACACTCAATCTTAAGACACTGAAACCCTCCTTTTTAAGTTTCCTTGCAAATCTGGCTTTTTTGTCCATCTGAGGATGGACAAACAGCACCTCTGGGCCACTTTTCGGCTTGTGCAGCAGCCAAAAATGGAGCAACTGTTACATCTATCAGAATACATCTTCTGGCTAGCCAGCCAGGCAGCCCAAGTTGTTATTAGCTCCCTTGTCCCAAGGCCGATTAAATTGCCACAGCTAATGAATCAGACCGGTTAGGAAGTGACCTAGGGCTTTTCAGTGAAGGGATATGGAGAACATAAGGATCAGTAATGGGTCTGATGAAGGGAATACAGAAAAGCATCGAGCAAGATGTAAGACAAGGCTGGTGGGATCTGGCCTTTCTAAGGAATAATCACAGGCAACGCCTAAACATTACCTCATAAAAAGATGCTTTTAACAAAACAGAGCAACAAGCCTAAGCTCCTTCTGACATAAAGGAATGCAAAACACATTTCCAATCAAGCTAGAACGATCAAAACCACGTTCATCTACTCAATAGTTCAGATTAGCTAATTCAGTTAGACGCATATTTGAATTATTAAGACTATTGGGCAGATACCTATGCCAGTCATGTTGGGATTCCTACCTCCGCTTCATCGAATGTCAGAAGTAAGTCTGAGGTTCCAGAAAGGATGCCTCTCGATCCATCAATTAGGTAGTCACGAGCTGGTACTGAATAAGGATCTGCTTGCAGCATCTGGGCTGCTCGAACAAGCTTGGTGCAGGCATTCTCCACTCTGTGGAAAGTCATCAGATAAAAAGATTAGTTTCCGTCTCTCACTTAAAAATCAAGAGTATTTACTGTATTTATTGTAATAAGAAAGTAACCAGTAATTCTGAGACACAGTTTTTCAGAAGTCATGCAATCTTCCGATGTAGCGAAGGTTTGAATTATTCCCTGTAGAGCAGTCAGTGTCGTTAAGGAGAGGTCCCTACACAGCAAAATGCCTTCCATCCTTAATGACAAGGGCAAGGGACATCATTATTCTTTTAGGACTTCACAGTCAAAGTAACTGCCAACCTTTATCAGCCTTGTATTTGCATTGTCATTCAAGAAGCAATTGCTATTAACAAATAATAAATGATGGCTACACATTAAAAGAAAAGAAAATATCATTAAAAAAATTGCCAATTCCCCAATTGCCCTGCTCATTGAAGCTGTTTGTCCAGCTCTTCAGAGCCTGTTAAGACTCACAACAGAAATAGCATTTTAAGTACCCACAAGATTTAGTGATTAAGTATGAATTTCATATGCAGCTTGCAATTCCCCACAAAAACAGAAAGGAAGATATTTTGCAAGATATTACAGTATGCAATTAGAGTAACACAGAATGACTACAATAAGCAAATGAGCTCTGAAATTAGGTTCCATCAGGCCATTTAACACAATAGGTTTAAATATCAAGAACCGGAACATTGAACAGTTTATGGTTCCGTTCTCTTGCTGTAATTAGTTCATGACAGCTGAAATACAGAATTCAGACTTCACTTCCATGTTAGCTCTGCTGTTCACAAGTGTAGTTATTGACTACTCTGATTGTGACTTCCCTTCATTCTAAACAGGATCACGGAATCATCAGAGTTGGAAGGGATCTCTAGAGATCATCTAGTCCAATTCCCCTAAAGCAGGAACGCCCAGAGCACATCACTCAGGACTGCATACAGGCAGGTCCTGGAGATCTCCAGAGAAGGGGACTCCACGACCTCCCTGGGAAAGTGTGCTATCTACCAGGACTCCCAGATCCTTCTCCTCAGTAGTGCTTCCCAGAAGATCCATCCCTAACCTGTATTGGTGCCTGGGGTCCTTCCTCCCCAGGTGCAGGACCCTACATTTGTTCTTGTTGAACCTCATTAGATTCTTCTCTGCCCAGCTCTCCAGCCTGTTTCTTTGACAGAAATGTAAGTGCAACCTAATACACAGGCTCTATGCAAGTGCCACGTGCTCATTCAAGTTACATGAGGTTCCAACAAACACTAAATCCTTTTATTACGGCAACACTATCTCTTATCACAACCTTCTCATGCTTGTCATACAGACCATTTTCTACCGACCACTTGGACACCTTCTTTTTTCATATTTTCAGTTAAATACTATTGGAAAGTTTCACAGGCCATTTTCTCCCCTACATTCTTAAGGGTTACATCTAAATTTAACTATACCAGAAATAAGACACTCATTACAGGAAAACATTACTTTCGGGGAAAAAAAGTAAGTTTTCAGCTAATGGCTCCCTAGAGCAGATCAAATTGGGCCAGCTGACCTTATCCTAACCTGCTCTGTAGTGAGACATCTGCTCAGCACATCAGATGGTGGTAATTCATGGCTGGGTAAGAAAGTACAGGAGGATTTCAAGGCAGAAAGTGGGAATGGTCTGGTCATTACTATGCAACATACTTAGTTGTATTATCAAAGTCAACTGACTTCACTAAATTAGATTTCCGCGCTTGCTTCTCAAATTTATTCTTTTCAGCTCTGCCAAGAAAAGGATTAAACAAATCACCTATTCAGCCAGCCCAGAGCTACGGGCTCAGAAATACTTCATTTCCTACAGTTCAATTTCATGGTCATCTGTTTAATACTAATGATTATCTCAAGGCTGGCTTTTTCATTTGTAATGAAAGGAATTAACATCAATGTGTGTTACCCATAATTACCATAATTAACAAAAATAAAAGTTTCTAAAGATTCAAAGTTTTCTTTAGAGTTGAACCTCTGAAAGGTAAGCTCGCGTTTTACTTGTACAATGTCTATTTTGTATAAACATTCCAATGCATTTGAAAGACTTTAGGATTGTACACTATGTACACGTAAGCAGAGTGGTGTTTAAAAACCAGACATCCTCCATCCCCTGGAAGGCATACGTGCTAGGAAACAAAAGATTAGAATCTGGGGAAAAAAGTAATTCAGTTACTTTCATAAAAAAAGAATCACACTAAAAATATCCACTGCAATGAGCCACTTGTTCCATCACCAGAATTTAATACATTCAAAAGTTTTTAACAGAAGTTCATTGCTACAGTGAATACTATGGTGAACAACCTAAAAAAAACCCTAGCTTTATTTAAAAATGTGTGTTTATTTTTGAGGCATGATTACAATAAAGCCATGTTAACACCAACCAAATTCTTTGCAGAGAAGTCACAGGTCATGATATTTCCAACTATACTACTTTTGGTAGTCAATCAGCTTCATTCCTGTTCATGTCTTCCTTGTGACATGTGAGGAAAAAAAATTAGGTTCTGCTAACCTACCATCTTAGTTCTTAGGTTTTAGGAGTGAACTCTGCTTTTCCCAGACATGCCTGCCCAGAAGTGCCAGGCAATGCCTTTGATATTTGGATAATGCTAGTTTCAAATTCTAATCACTTAAATTGAATGAGCTTACTCGCTACAGTTTAGATTACCTGCAGTTCTAGAAATATAATTTATAAAGCAAATCCTTTACATTAACATTAATTTGTTAATATACTTACTAGCAATGGAGCTCCAGCATGACTACCAAAATAATGTTAATATAGAATAGCGTTACTGCTTGATTTGTTAAATGAATTTGCATGTGCAAATTGAATACAGAAAAATTTTTATTCTCAGTGTGAACAAATCAGGTCTTACCCCATTCTTTGCCTAGAGATTACAGCTTTTTCCTTCTTTACAAGGAAATTATAACAAGTAATATGAACACATTGCAAAACATCTGATGTAAATTATATGCATTACTCATCCTCCCCGGTGATTAAGACAATTAAGATAAAGAACACAGCATTTTTTAACTGTAGGTCAATAGTTCCAATGTGGTTTATGTCAGTAGCAAGCAAAGAGATGCAAGAGAGTTTCTCCTCAGCAGCCAAATTATTTCACTGCACAATCACACTTCTACTGAAAAACTTTACAGATTACCATCATATATATTTTCATTATGGACTTTCAACGCCAGTCTCAGGCAAGCCAAAAAATCTAAAGAATAAACAGATCTTCACCCTTATTCTCAAGACTGGTGGTCCTTCTGAATGGAGAAAATACAGACAGGGAATGGTGTGCTAGCATTGCCCATGGGCTGCTACAGGCTCATTTTGATATAAATTCCAGATTGACAGAAAAGAACAAATGCAATAGAGTGTCATTAAACAATCCAAGCTCACGTTAGTGCCTCTAGAAAAGTAAGCAAATACTATGTGAAGCGGGTTTCATGACTGTGACAGAACGCTTTGTTTCTCGTTTTTCACTGTATCACAATCCAAACAGTCATGAATTGCTGCAGAAAAAGTTCCTGCACCCAGCACAAAGTGGTACTATTCAGCACTGCTTGTATTATATTTCTATAGTAATTGAAATATTTAAGCCTCCACGACCTGCTAAGTATAGATTAGAGACTGGTTGCAGTATAGCAATTAAGAAAATCTCTTTTCTTTAGTCACTTCTCTAGGTGAAAAAGAAGCTGGAAATTAACTAAGAATTCTACACAGCCTAGAAAATGAGCACAATCAAAACTAAGTTTTTGTCGACAATTCATCAAGAAGCAAGAAAAAAGTTTGGTCTCATTTCAGTACAGAAACTCTTCCCTCAAAAAAAAAAATAGAAAATAAAATCAAACCTCTCTACACCCAAACAAAATTCACAGCAGGAACACAGCATAATAAATACTGTTATGGGTCATATCAAAAGGACCATTTATCTCAGTATCCTGTCTCCAAAAGAAGCTGCAAGTAGATGCCTAAGGAAGGTTAAGAACAGGATAAGCATTTATCGTACTTCCTCTGGGCGCTCTCCCATCCCCCAACTACTTTCAGTTCTTGGGATTTCCTGCAGTTTGTCTATTGGATAACCCACAATGGATTTCTTTAAGTACTTATCTATTAACTTCCAAACCTATAGAAAGAATTTTAACAGTACATAAACTACTGCCTCAAAGCAACATCCCCATCAAATTCTCACACAGGAAGCAAAGTGCAAGTTCCCATCCTCTCCACGTAACTCACGCCTTCTGGGTTTTTTTGACTATCTGCCTGGTTTGTGTTTGGGAATACAGTAAAATATTCTGTATACATTGGACAACACTAATAGAACAGTCATACATTCAGCAGGTTGTAGAATAAAGTCACTTCAGTGAAGGTGTGTCAGTTGGCAGTGAAAAGCTTGACAATTCTGCAACAAGAAGCGATACATGATTTTTAAGACCTAGGGCAACAGAAGGAGAAAGTCAGTTGTCCTTGACACCGAGCCATGGAACTAAGAGTGTCAGTCACTGCTCCTCAAATATCTTACATTTCCAGGCCATTATATCATGCATCAGTTGCCTAGACTGACACATTCACACTTTTCCACCAACCAATTTAAGTAGAAAAGATTGAGAACTCCACATCATCTCTGACACCATTAAGCAAAACTAGAACAGCACACAGGCAAGCACCATTATTACACTGAATTTGTTTTTAAAGGAAGATACATACAGGCATGTAACAGGAAAGGTCACTGTTGGGAGAAAGGTCATTCCTGACAAAGGTCAGCCCCAAGACTCTGAAGAACTATTCAAATATAAGAGTATTTTCTAATCCGTACAGCAGAAATAAGTAACTGACCTAACACTGGACCAAGCCTCCTGTACCTACAATAGAAGAATTACAAAAAAATGAGTTTACTTGATAAATGCTGGTGGCATGTCCCTTTTCAAGATCTGGTCTTCTGTTGTTTGCACAGTCTCTTTTCCAACCTGCAGGAGAAAAAAGTCACACTTAAGATTCAGAATTTCACTGCAAAGCCTGAATGATAACAAATAGCACAATATTAGCCAAAAAACCATTATTTGTATTAATGATAACTCCTTTCACTAGGCCTGCTGTTGCTATGTCTGGTTTTGAGATCACTATATTCTATGGTTAGACCAATGCTTTAGAAATCATATTTTGTTTCCTGCCAGCGTAGGCACTTACAAGTAAAAACGTAATCACTGTGAACTCTGTGGGCTTCCCTCCCTCCTAACCCCCAAAGGTCAGAAACCAAGCTCAAATTAAAAAAAAAAGTTAACCCCATTCTGCTATTCAATGCGGTCTATTAGAAAAATGTAGTTAATTACTAAGATTACACCCCACATCCACATTCACACCATCCTTTAGGCAAAAATAATTATGCAGAAGCTAATAAAGAAAGAAAGAGAGTAAGATCTGGAGTTTTCTATACACTAGCTCTTCTGTTATACAATAGAAGTCTTTATAATAGGTAGCTGGCTCTCTGGACTGTGAGATCACCAACTTGACAAAATATTTCCAGCTCCTTTGTTCACTGTATTTTCCAGCTGAATAAGCTATTCAGAAAGGCACCACAAAGCAGAAGGTCTTTAACCCAGACACTAGTTTGTGTTAAGAGCTGCCAGGCCTGCTCAAGCTGGACAAGATAGCCCTGAAAAGTTAAAAGATTTGCTATTTTTGACAGAAGCTGCAGTGTGCCAGTATGCACAGCACTTGCCACTGTTAATGCTCCACAGTCTTCCAGAAGCACCGTTTCCTTGCAAATTAATGCTGTTCTGCCAAAAATTGTGTCTCCCTCATCTGGTCCTTTTCAAAGGGGCTTTACAGAAGTACACTGGTAGTTTATTTGGTTCAGTCAGCCTAGTCTACCGATTTTATTTAAGAAAAAAAAAAGTATTAATAATAGAGTCACAAGTAGTCACATGGATATTTGTAAGTAACGAAGGGAATGCAGAGAGGAGGTTGAAGGTTTTCAGTTTTATGGCAGGTTTCTGTCACTTGTCCTCATTGTAGGCTCACAAACAGCCATGCTCCCTCCTAGC
The DNA here is from genome assembly GCA_004320125.1 of Scolopax mira. NCBI lineage: Eukaryota > Metazoa > Chordata > Aves > Charadriiformes > Scolopacidae > Scolopax > Scolopax mira. The sequence goes on from BJBW01009894.1 coordinate 40,025, forward strand.
AGGGCACTGCAGCATTGCTTTGAGTCCTAAACTTCACGGTAATGGCTCAGGGGCACAATTATAAATGTATCTCATGTCCCGTTTCTTGGGAGAGGGTTATATGACCCACCAGAGAATATGCCTGCTTTCTTTTCCATTGCCCTCATGAAACACATTCTGTTTCTCACAGGCTTGTATGGACACATGGATGATAAAGATGACGTGGAAAAGCAGTAATTTGCATAAACTTTGGATTCCACATCATTCATACAGAAGGCTGTCACAAAGTATTACTCTTCACTGTCACTTAATTTGCAAAGAACCACTGGGAGGAAATCCCATTACTTTCAACATTTATTTCTCTTGCATTTGTAGCCATCTTCTTATAGCCCAGTTTATTAAAAAAAATATATATATATATTTCTGAGGACTGACAGTTTTTAAGGAAAGCATGAAAAAAAAAGCTGGGGGAGGGCAGCTTCAATTTGAAGGTCATTCAATTGTTATTACTATTTTATATCAAGCAGTCAGTCAGGAGCAATCAAGAAATAATTTCTGCTCAAGGTACAACACATTTGATGCTTGATGTAAGTTACTTGTAGTTTTATTAGGGCATACTAAAAGCATTTCTTCATTCAATATGGAAAGCATATGTCTCTTCTGTAAGAGGATATGCAAGTTCACTACTCAGAGAAGCATTATCAACTAATTATAGGCAGCTGTATACACACTATAGATGCTCTTCATGTATTTATACATACACACATATATAAATGGATATTTTTGCTATGCCTAGCTAGCATCCCTAGTCTTCAAATGAAAGTAAGAACTAGGATAGGATTCAAATCCCATTTTCATTTTTTGCAGGGAGTTTTAACCTCAACCTTTCCCGAAACAGACACAAACTTTGTGCTGAACTCCAAAGGCAGATCATTTCTCTTCCAAGCCCATCAACAAAGCAGAAATACTCATTCCTCCAATATCCTCAGCACACAGGATTTCAAGCAGTTCCCATGAGGCTTCAACTAAAAAGGTCCCCTACCTTTCTAGAAGAATGGATTTTTTACCATATTTTAAGCACCAACACAACACATACTCACTGAATCTGTTCAAACATAAAAGCTCGTGGCTCAAAGGAAAGCATTTCATATTTTTATAGCTATTGATTAACCTCTCCAGAAGTTGCTCTTTGCATTTGTAGCCAAGTTACAGAGAGGGAACGTAAAGAACAAACGTCCTCCACATAGTAACTAACAGGCCAAGTCTCAAAACATGAGGCCACATCCACAACTAAAAATACACAACCCCAAAAGAGTTTTGTGGGTTTTCTTTTTGAGCTTTGTGGTTAGGGGGATTTTTTTGTTTCTTACTTTTTGTTTTAATAAGATCCGGTTTCTTCAGACTGTATTTTACATGGACTAAGCAGTTTCCAGATACAACAGCTATGTAACACCAGGTAGAGATTCCTCAGCTTTACCTTCTTCATATCCCAGTGCCAAGAGAATGAAGATTATTTTTTTTTTGCCTTAAGATGTCTTTCAGACCTTCTGTCTGAAATAACAAATGTGGAGTTTCATGCTAATACAGAACAATTTTGTATTTTACTTCTATCCAGCAGCATGCATGTGGGAAAAAAACAATTCCTATATGGATTTCAGATATTTTTACCTCCTAAGATAATTTTTCTTTAACTGGGAAGCAACAGTCTCCATAGAATAGAAGCTTCTGCTTTTAAATAATACTGAAGTGGCCATTGCTGATGGTTCCAAAGAAACTGTGCTGGTTAACACAGTAAAGAGACCATAACTTCATGAACGCTGTACCTTCCCAGAGCAGCACAGAGGAAGGGAAACTCCCAAGTAAAACTTACCAAGACAGTTTCACAGCCACGACTTCTACCCATCCATACTCACTCCCATACACTTTGGGAGACTGGAGTCGAATCAAAATAAAGAATGAGCTACTTCCCTGCTCACTCCCTCCTACTTAACAGTGAGCAGCAGGCTGGAGAGTCTAGAAATTTAAAGGAAATGGGACACACACAAGTCAGAGGGTGTATATAGCCACTGGAAAGCCTTCTAGGAACACAGCTGGAAAAGCCAGAAAAAGACTTCCGGCTGCTTGTAGCTTTTAAGAGTGCATGAGACTACAAGCAAGGTTATTGCCACTTGATTAGTAAAAGATCTGTATGTTTGAAGCTTCCTGCTGGGGAGTACTGTTTCCATGGAATACCAAGAAGCAATCTTTCTGATCAGGCTTGAGTTTTTTCCTTATAGCCAGTTTTGCAGCTTTTTATCGTCACTGCTTCTACTGCAGGAAAGACAAGACACAAGCACCCCATGAGGTCCCTTTCCCATTTCTTAGGCTGCTGGATATAGCAAAGAACAGCTGTTCAGTGAGAAGGGCAAAGAGCTTCAGCTTCTGTAATTCTCTATGAGTTTGTTTAAACAAAAGACACCACAAACACCCAGTAATACCTAGTTCTCTTAACTTCCAGAAGTTTGAAAGTACAGATTGCGATTGCATGTACATATAGAATAAAACACACAAATATTTACTATGAGAGTCAGAAGTTTATTATTTGGGGTGGTTGGGTTTTTTCCCCCTTTTTGAACAAATACTCTTCTGAATACATGTATCGACAACACCGATTTGTCAACTTGCCAAATGCAGGAAGTGAGATTTTCCCTGCAGCTTATATAATTTCCCCAGTTAAAAAAAGAAGACCTTATAAGAATTAGTCCTCGCACTGTTCCAGAAGTTAATTTAAAACATCTGTCATTTTAGCAAGGAGCCTAAGAATATTCCTGCTTCATCATCCAGTGATTACATGCAGCCCTGCCTGCAACACTAGCAAAGGCCCATGTTTCTCCCAAGGAATAAGCTACACAGGGCGAGTTTTGCTTGTCAGGGGTCCTCAACGAGCTGCAGGTGGAAATCTGCTCCACCAGAACCTCCACTGGCTGCCAGGGGACAGCCTGCCTCACCATGGTCTTCACAGGAATCCCTGCTCCAGCGCCTGGAGCACATCCTGCCCTTCCTTTTTCACTGGCCTTGGCATCTGCAGAGTTGTTGCTCCCATATGTTCTCACTCCCTTCTTCTGTCTGCTGCTCTGCAGGGTTCTTTTCCCCCCTTCTTAAATATGTTCTCCCTGAGATGCAACCATAATCACTGATGGGGTCAGCCTTGGCCAGTGGTGGGTCCATCTTGGAACCATCTGTCCTTAGCTCCACCAGACACAAGGGAAGCTTCTAGCAGCTTTTCACAGAAGCCACCCCTGTAGCCCCCCAGCTATAAAAACCTTGCCACACAAACTCAATGCAAGTATTTGCTATAATTCTACAATGACAGCAGCTTCTGCACTGCATATCCATATCTGAAATCCATAGATGCCAGTCCTTTCCCCCACCCCACATTATAAAGAAAGCAAAATTGGTCTAGATTTCAAGACAATGAAGAATCCATCAAGCAGAGCTAGAAGTAAGTCAAAATTACACCAAATGTATGCATACTTCTTCCTGGCATAGATTATGTACATTTCAGCCCAGACTGAAAAATACAACATAAGCAGAAAGAATTAAATCTTCAGGAAAGCATTTTGAATTCAGGTGACAGACTGAGGTCTTATTCACACACCACAATACAAGGAAAACAATGACTGCAGTTAATGGTATCCAGTTTTGTATCCTATACCCTTCACCAAGTTCACTCCTCCCCATAAGTCTTGCCCCTGAAGGCCTAGAAAGCAGGTCCTTTATCTCAAACTGAGTTCAGAGACAGTTTGTCTCAGTGTGTTCAAAGGCATCGAGGGCTCAATAACTACTTCACAATTGCTCAGTTTTCTCTTTGTGAAACCAATCACTGGAGCCAAATTACACAGACAGCTTTCAAGAATGAGCTCTAGCAACAAAAAAGAAGGAAACAGGACTCAGCTGCTTACCTTCACTGTTGACAGTCACAGAAATACATATGTTGGAGTTAATGATATTTTTTTTTCATGCCCTGACTTTTAGCCACCATAACCCCTGTGGTAAATGTTAGCAAAACACAATTGCGTATATCCTGGCATATCAGCAAAGCATAAAACTTTGGCAGATGCAAGTCAAACAGCATTGGGATACATCGTAATATTTCTTGGTCACATCTGAATTTCACAAGTCACTCAAAAATTATCAGATAATGACATAAACAGCTCCCAGTAAGAGACAAAATTTTTGGCAAACTGAAGAGACAAGCAGCATTGAAGTGCTTTTAGAAAAATCCAAGAGTACAGGTTTACACGTTACTCCTCACAATCTAATCCTTTTCATCCAATAAGACTGGGAAGTTGTAATAAGGTACAATAACAATTTATTTTAATGTTTTTCCTTCAAAGGTTCTCTTGGAAGCATTTAACAAAGCAAATTTCCAATTTTTTCATCATTCCACTTTCACCTTGCTTTAAATTATAATTGGGATTGACATATCACTTGCAATTAGTGAGTTTAACATTGTTTTAAGAAGCTTTCGTTTTTTCTACTTATCTGCAGGGGAATAGGCCAATGCAATTAGAGACTGCAAAATAAGTCCAAAGAAATAAGCAGCTGAATTCTCTTCCTGCTTCCAGTTTATGCCAAACAAACAAAGCACGTATACTACCAGTGACACCAGTTAACAAGACCACTTTTGCTTCAAGTCAGGCATGAATCTAAAGAGATTGCTGAATCAGAGCCCATCCACTTGGCCTTTCAGTTAATATGGAAGCTCTATATTGGCTCTTGGTTTTCTCATGACTACCCAGGAGACTGCATTTCAGGCATAGCAAGGTAGCATTTCAAAGTCATCTGGCAATAAGTCAAGTAAATGAGAACACCCCAGCCATCTGGTCCCTAATAGCAGCAAACTGACCTACCTGTCCACACTGGTGATTAAGACAAATTCAGTTGGCTTGAGGCTAAGGAAATCCTGCTGTCCAAGTAAAATACATAACTATGAAATGAGAACCATATGGAAACCAGAAAGTGACATCATTTGAGTACCAAAAGACTTTCATTCATGCTGCTATTGTCTACTAACAGTACAGAGCTGAGGCTTGGATGGTTTAGCTAATTACAGGATGGACAACTTCAAGGAATCAATAGGGTATACTGATTATGTGAGAAATTTTACAGAGCTATTATCATTTGGAAATCAGTTCTTTTATCAAGGGAAGAGTTTCTTCTTCTAAACCACTACTTGCAAGTTAGAACTACTTTAAAGCACTCTAACTCCACTTCAATCAATTAGATAAGTCAGTTCTGACCTTTCAGCATAAACAAAACTCAATTGGAAAAATAAGATACAGCAACTATCCTCTGCAAATGAGATTTACAGCTGCAACCACCTACTTTCACCTCACATTGAAGTCTAAAGAAAGTGTCTCATACCAAACAGCATGCAGACTCCGAAACCTCTTCATTTCCATCTACCCAGACCTGTGGAATGCCAAAGTTTCAGAGCACCTCTTAACATTAATCCTGCAGGAGATGTATGCACAGATTAGTACTGTGCTAAAAGATAACACATGTGATACCACAAAACTAAATTCTCTCCATATTCAGGTGCTTGTCTGAATAACAAGCACCCACCAAACACCATGACGCTCCTGGGAGGTTTGCATTATCTCTGACAATCTGCCAACATCTGCATGTTGAAGAGAATTTTGGTTCCTTCACCCCCCAGTAACTGAGATGCATTCTGACCCCCAGCCTCCCACGCGTTAAGTCAAATAAAAGTATCTAGAAAGTTTACTTAAGATTAAGGCTTCTGGGCTCTGTTAGTAACAGAGTAATAAGAAGCCTCACAACAGGACATTTATAGATCATAAAAAGTGGAAGAAAGATTTCTTCCCAGAGATAGCAGAGTGGCCTGTGAAAATCTGTGTTTCTAATATAGATAAATATTGTAATGCAGAGTCTCTAAACCAGCCCAAACTATAGCTTGACAAAAGTAGTAACAGGGGCAAGGCCTTACATTTGGCCTTGCTGAACTTCATAAGGTTCCTGTTAGCCCACTCTTCCAGTCTATCCAGGTCTTACTGCAGGGTGGCTGCCCCTTCCCAAGTGTCCACTTTCCCCACTCAGTTTGGTTTCATCAGGGTACACTAGATCCCATCATACAGACCACTTCAGAGACAGTAAACACTACTGGGCCCAACCTCCATCCCCGAGAGATCCCACTTGTGACAGATTGCCAGTTTAAACAAGAGCTATTGACCACCACACTCTGTGTGGGGCCTGTCAGCAGTTGCCCACCCACCACTTGTCTAGACCATAACGTTTCTCCAGGAGAAGGCTGTGGGGAACAGTGTCAAAGCCCTGGAGAAATCTGTGTAGACAATGTCCATCACTCTCCCTTCATCAACCAAGCGGTTGATGGCGGTAGAACCAACCAAGCAGCAGAAGGCGATCAGGCTTGTCACACGTGATTTGCCCTTGGTGAAATCTGTGCTGGCTTTTCCCAATGATGTGCTTCATTTGACTTGTGGTAGCCCCCAGGAAGATTTGTTCTGTACCTTTCCCAAGGACTTAAGACTAATGGGCCTGTATTCCTGGATCCTCCCTTTTAAGCACTTCTTGTAGATGGGGGTAACACTAACCACCTTCTTCCAGTCTTCTGGGATATCCCCCAATCCCTATAACCTCTCAATGGTTATGGAGAGCAGCCTCACAACGACATCAGCCAGCTTTCTTAACACCTTCAGGTGGATAACGTCAGGGCACATCAATTTATAGGGGTCAAGCTCCTGCAATAGTTCACATATCAACTCTTCATTCACTGGCAGGTGATCTGTGTTTGCATCATTTGAATATAACAACTGAAAATGTAGGTTGGCTACCAGATACTGAGTTTTAGGATATTGCACTGACTTCTGAATAGCAGACTGTTCAACTCTGATTTTTCCCTCTTCCACAGAAAGGCAGGCCAGCACTGCTTCCCACATGAGCTCCCTCCTAGGGCATCACTGGTTTCAGAGTAACAACATTTTTTTTCGAAGTTCAAGAGACAAAAGTTTATAGGCTTGAGGAAGAACAGTTTTGAACACCTTTGAGAGCAGGGGGAGAAGGAAAACCAATCATTATTGATTTTAAGACACAACAAATCAGAATAAAGGCTCACTTGTAATACCTGATAGGGGTGATGAGTTATTCAGCAAACAAAAGAATACTCACCACCCCACCATTGACATGACACTGCTTTTTAATATGTTCTAAATGTAACTATTTTGTCAAAGCCACTGTTATGGGACCAGCCTTCATTCTAAATAATTCTGAAGTTCTCAGAACAATTCGCCCCTTCTTCCCTGTTCCAAATTACTGAACTGGCTCTAATCTGCCTGTCTCAAGTGCTGGCTTATTTATCTACTGCCAGGTAAAGCAAGTATCTATTTCCATTACCTTGATGCGTTGCAAAGATTAAATGGCTTTAGTACTGAGGAGGCAGAGAAGGAATACATAAGAGATGCTACCTTAATCTATTCACTTAAGTCAACCTGCAAACGCAGGAACTAGACAGGGTTCTGTCCCTCATTGACTTTGTTTAATCCTCAAGGGAAACATACACATCTAAAATTAGTTTTATTCAATAAAATCAAATTTTATTGATAAAGTAACATTTTTCACTGAGGTTTTCAATGTTATATTAAAGATATTGCAGTGTGTTCACTCATACAGGGCTGAAGCAACAGAAACTGATAGCAGTTAGCTTTTGGCATAAGCTCTCCCACAGTAAATGTTTCTTTACCAGCAAGAAATGTACTAACACGGTATTTCATAGTGATTATCCACCTTCTGTAGCATATTAGACAATTTGTCTTTCACAAGAGTCTCATTACACTTGACCAACAGTTAATTCAAGTGTACAGTAAGTAAATGGTATAAATCATTGCTCAAATGTTAAAAGTGATTTTTTAATTAGCTACAACAGTATTTAGTTACATTAAATAGAGTAAGGCTAGAAATGGTGGGCTGTTTTCCAATGGACAGTGCTCATTTACAGCACCATTAAGAACTTAAGTCTGTCAGAAACTTGATATTAAGTGATTATTTTCCAGCTTGACTTAGCCTTCAGTGGCTCATGACCATTTATACCAGTTCTGCAAGGAATTTGATTTGTAAAAGGCAACCCACTTAACATTCAGAAGCATCACAAAGAATTGCCAAACTACTACAAAGCAGCTACTCAGCACAAATAACTGATAGAGGATATAAAAATCAAACAAAGAAGCATCTGGTCTGGCATTAGTTCCGAGTCAGATTAAGACCTTACTCTGCAGTTAAAATTAGTTCTAAATAAAACAAATTATGTGGTCAAGTAACAAACTACTTTTCATATCCAAAAAAAGCTTTTAAAGCCAGTACTTTCAACAGCATTTGCTATTTATTTCTTGACTCACACTGAAAAAGAAAGCTATTCTTTGAAAAGATGAAGTGGCCAAGGCTAATAAACTATGACACAGCAGCAGGTGTTACCAATGTTGTCAGAATCTCCTACTACAGGATGGTATAACCAATGAGTGGTATCATCTAACTCATTTCTAGTTGTCAGTGGCTCCTGTAGCTCTCTAACATGAGGTTCCTACTATTCTCATTGAAACAAAGAGGGAAAACTACATTGTGTGAGCAAGCAACTTGAAGGTTACAATCCAGCACATACAAATATCTAGGCTAAAATGGCTGATTTTGTTAAGGTCCCATGGTTGGCAGAGCTGGACAAAGTCTGGCTTCACCTCTCACATACAAAAGGAATAATCCTCATCACTGTTAGTTTGAAGTCATACAGAAGTAAAGCCTCTATAAACCTGTCTTTAAAATTCATCTTTAAAGTTGGCACTGAATCATAAAGAGACATCAGAAAGTTCAACAGCTTTAAAACAACAGAAGTTTTTTCACTACAAGTTGTTAGCCTTTTAGAGCTCCGTTGTGCCAGGCACCGTGCAAATACATAATATTATCCAATCCACATATAACATTAGAAGAACATCGAAGAATGCTGAATATTTATCAAGTCCATGTTAGAATAAGGATAATAAAGTGCCACCAACACAATAATATATAAATGCTATCACTTTGCGAAGTTATAAATACCATTTTTAATTATTTAAATCCTTTTAGAAGTTTAATAGAAATTAATGAAAAATCCTTTAAACCTTTGTAAGGTTTAGAGATGCTGTTCCTTTACCTGCTACAAGGATGTGGTTGAAAAGAGAAATAGCAGTATTGCTGGAAATCGAACGTCTCCCATAACAGTTCCCAGCACCATTTTGTCCTCTTTCAGGAAGTGGTTCCAAATTTAAAAGCAACGGAACAGAAGAGAACCACTCTGAGCAACCATTACACTCTGTGAATCCAAAATGCAAGTTTTTGGGCCAGCTAACAAGCAAGTTGGAAAACCTGTCTGAAGAAGGGAACTACACTCAAGTGTGAAAGCAGACAGCAAATACATCAAGTTCACAAACCCCCTCAACAGCTTCCTTCCTCCATTACCACACAGTAACACGGGGTTAAAAGTTATCAGCATCACCAAAATATTTAAGACTAATAAACTTTGTGCAGGAAAATTTGCTCTTTGCGAGAAAAAGCAAAAGTGCAAGACAACTGTATAAAAATCTGCCACAACAAAGGCTAAGTAACAACTCTTTGTAGTAGTTTCTTCAGGGTTGTAAAGTCTCTTCAGTGTTTCACTGTCTTGAGTAATTGGAGAACAGGTCAGAGACTCCAACTGTCTCCCTCTCCCAAATTGCCAGAGCTAAGTTGGTGTGCCAGACATTAGCTTGCAATTGAGAGATAAAAAACTACATATATTGCTTTGAACTACAAAAAAATCATTGATGTCAAGCTGGGAAGATTAAAAATAATAATAATTTTTTAAAAATCAGATCAACAGAGAAAAATACATTCCTTTGTGCTGCATGGGGAGTGGGGTGGGCTGGGCTGACAGCTCAAGTGCCAGTGGAGTCTAGGCAGGGAGCTCAGGAATGCAGGTTTTCTCCAGCATTAACTTTAGAGAAGTAAAAGAAACGCTGTGCAATTACCTCCCCCAAAGAAAGACTGCAGTCAAGCCGAAACCCACCTAAAATTTCCTGAAGTTCTCACTCTTCCCACCCCTTGATTGATTTTTGGGGGGGAGAACTTTTTATAAGCATGAGGGAGAATCAAGCAGCACTTCATCAGTTGCTACAGTTAACTCAGTTGTCTGGCAGTTACCGGCCCTTTACAATTCAATTTTTTTGGTCATTCTATCAGGGCAAGCTAAATAAAAAGTGACCTTTTCGCTACTGCTCCAGAGTTCGAGAGAAAGTTCATTTGTTTATCTCTGTTACTCAGCACAACTATTATGCTGTAAAAGCTGCAAAGAGCTAGACTTGTGAAAGTGATTTTTAGTGTAGTCCAACAAACACTAGTCAGTTAATTGACTTGGTCTCTTACCTAAAGCCTCGTAAAAGTTACTCAGTAATTTAAGGAAGTGTTTTTACACTTGGGAAAAAAAAATTATTTCAAGTATTGAGTTGGTTTTGTGACCTTCTTTTTGTAACCAAATCAGCTTTTGAAGACAGCTGAAAGGATATTTAGACATGTGTACACATTCAGAGGTTGAAATGGGAAACTTCTTTTGAGATCAATCTTGAGCAAATTCACCAAAAAAAGGTAAGATTTTAGAAGCAAATAGACACACCAAATAAAATAACTTGCCCAGTAACTTCTGTCTGGGTACCTGAAGCAGCATTTTTGTGGGGACAACCCCTAAGATAAACATTCAGTATACCACACACTGCAGCATTAAAAACCTCTCCTAAGCCAGTGTAGATGTTTACATGGCTATACGTTAGCAACTGACAGGGTTCCAGAGAGTTTAAAGTAGGAAGGTTGAACATGCAGCTTGCATACAGCTAAACCCTAGCACTAATTGTTTCAGTCAATTATGTACTACTGTATCCTATTTTGATATTAACAGCTTAACCACTCATAGCCTGTGCACAGAGAGGTTTTTTACTCATAAATAGGAAGTTCATTTGTTTAAAACCTAACCAAGTTTGTGGCTACCAGGAACCAAATCTACCCAAAAACTCCTGCAACTCACAGGTTATCTGGCTGTTGCATGTACCATGAGTTTGGTTGAAGTTCTTGTTTCTGTTCCTTCTGAGGAAGTATTTGTGCAGAAAAACAAAACAAGGCATTCATAAGAAAATCAAGTTTTATTAATGCATCCCTCCGCAAAACCAGTTCAATATGCAGCCACTTCCAAGCTCAGGAAAAGGTCTGAAGAGGTCAGCAGAGGAAGAAACTCAGCTGGAATAACTGAAGTTCCAGATGACAGCTTTTAATAGCTTCCCTGCTTGACAGGAGGAGTCTTCAGACTCTTCTATGGCTGAAAAGCTGATACCCAGATAGCAGCTGAAAGACTAGGATGGGAAAGGAAGTTGATATGGTTCAGCCTTCAATAAGCTCCCCTTTTTGATGCACCAGCTGTTTACATTATATAGGAACTGTTTGATGAGAATTTGAAAATAAAGACAACAAATGACAGAAGACAACAGCCATTACTGTTTGCCATCACACAATGGCTTAGCTAAAGTGACACTTGTGATTCATCTAGTACAGGCCAGAGCGCTCCTCATCAATTCAGGGGATGCAGAAATAACCATCATCTCTCATGCTGCTAATTTGGTACTTCTGTGATTATACCTGTTAAATAAATTAATTTTTATAGCTATTTTCTTGTGCACTCTTTAGGAGGGACAGGCTTGTCTCTAATTAATGCAAAGACTCAGCCACTAAAATGCGTTTCAAGTTTAATATCATTATATTTCACTATTCCCACAAACAGAAAATAAACATTAGAAAGAACAAAGTCTGGTACTGCCATAAGTGTGTCCATTAAAAAAGATTTTTAAAAAGCAATCTTTTCTATGACCTACTTTAAAAAGATGCATTGCTGGATATACACCATCACAAGAATGTCAAGTGCTCCTGAATATACTTATGAACTGCAAGTGCATTTACATTTATATTCATTACAGAGTAAGGCTTTTGGTTTTTGCCTGCTGCTAAATTGAACTGAGACTGCCTTGAAATAATCTGCACCTTTATGGACAGTTAAAGTATTTAGACAATTTTGGAATTACCATAAAAGCTTTCCTGTATCAGAACCAAGTGACTGAAACTTGTCACAATTCTAGTTTCTAGAGCAATGAGACCAGAATAGCTGCAGCATACACAGACTTTTTTAAGCTGCACACAAAAAGATATCCAAGCATAAAACTTGTAAAATTATTCAAAGCAGTACTTTTTCCTCAGTTCTGTTATTTGTCATTTCACTTATGCAGCATATTCACATGAGGACCAAGGTCAAGCTTGACAGTTGCTCAAGTCAAACCTTCTTAGGCTATCACAGAAAATCAGTTTAATATTAAAATTGTTTACCTCCACTGCAATGAGAAGTGCTGCACTTTTCCTATCACACACTGCAAGTGCAAAATATCATCTTCCATTAGCAGGCAGATACAGATTGAGAAGTCAAAGAGAGGAGGCAGCCTGCTGTAGAAGGAAGGAAGAACGAGTTGGGAATGCAAAGGTCAGGTTAGCTGCAGTGACTATGAGATGGTGGAATTGAGGAACCTTAAAAGAAGAAAAAACAAGTCAGACCCTAGGCTTCAGAGGAACAAACTTTGGCCTCTTCAGGGATGCTCTCATTCGGGATTGTTTCCCTTGGTGAGCAGGAAGTCAAGCAAAGGTGGCAGAAGGCCCATATGGATAAGCAGAATTCTCCTGACAAAGCTGACATAAAAGTAGGCACACAAGAGGTAGAAGCATGGAGAGGTGAGTCAAGAGGAATACAGAGATACCACCTTAGCAGGCAGGGATGGAGTCCACCCCAAAATCTAGAGTTGAATTTGGTGAGGGACATGAAGGACAAGGAAAAAAAATGCTTGTATAAGTAACAGCAGCAATAAAATGAAGATGAGGTAAAATGTGGGGCCACTGCTGAATAGGTGGGGAGCCTGGTGACAGCACAGAAGGAGGTGAGGTACCCAATACCTTCCTACTGCAGTCTTTACCGAGATCTGCCTTCAGCAATCCCAGGTCCCCAAGACACACTGGAAGTTTGGCACAAGGTAACCTTCTCAGTGGAGGCAGCTCAGGTTATATTCACTATTCTGTGGGTGTAACCACTGATGGAAAATGCAATGCAACTTTACTACAAAAGGTCTCTTCATAAGGGTTCCAAGACAACATCAAGAAGACACACAAGTTTTCTACTGGAACAGCTTGTTTCTGCTCTTTACTGGAGAACCCTGACATGAATCATCATTCCTACCCTACCCATGAAATCAGGGTACTGGGAAACTCTTCCAACACATGTTCTCTCAGCAAGAGAAAGAGTTACCAAGATCATCATCATTTACTAGTCAATATGAGCAGACATTTTCAGTAATCATCAGCCTAAAGGAGTTAAGAGGTTTTTTTCCTTCTTTCCCCTTTCATCGGTATAATGCAAATATTTATTCTGAAGCATTGATACATTTACTTCAGAATAAGAGATTTTTTCCAAAGTGAATTGTTCAGCCCATTTTCACAGAAAACTTTGGTTCTAGCCTCAGGACAGAGGCAAGTACAAGTCATACCTCAGCATTTGACTGAGCACGTGACAAAATAGAATTTGTGTCACTAAGGGGAAAAAAAGAAAAACAACCACAAGTTACCTTGCAATATTTTGCCGGTCTAACTTGCTTTTCAGAGTGAGAAAAGGCAACAGGAGACTGATATTACTAACAGTAGATACTTTGTCTTCATATTCGAGGTGAAAAAATACAAAGCCAGTAAGACTTAGTAAAACAATGCAGGCAGAAACAAGATCTTTGGAACAACACATACAAGCTGTACAACAGAGAAGTAGGGATAAAAAGCTGGTCTTTGCTATATGTGAAGCCACTACCAAAATGAAGCTGTGCTCCAGGCAAGGACTGGCTAGGACTGGCCTATTCTCTCCTTTGGAAAAGTAATTGGAAAAAAAAAAAGTGTCATTTGGCTTTTATTTAAGAATCCTAGCAGATTTGGAACAAGAACCATACCCTAGCATTTGCAACAACCAGTTAATCACTTCAAGCATTATTTCCAGTAAGTAGCATTAACACCACATGTTTGCAAACGCATCTTTGAAACCACTGCTTGGCTCCCCCCTGCCTAGTCCTCTCAAAGACTTGCTTCATCAATCCAAATTCCACCAATAATGCCAGGGGGAAGGCACCTGTAAATTACCCTGCTTATGTTCTGAAGCTACACATTCCTAAAGTGTTTTATTTGGTTCACTGTTTTAATAAACTCTCTAAAGGAATTCCACATCTACAGTCCAATACCGCAAAAAGGAGAAAAATATATTATTGTTTCAAAGCACAAAGCAAAAACTGCATGGCACACTAAACAGTAAGTCAGGACAAAAAGAAATTGCTAAACGTTGACCCTTAATACGGATTTAACAACTCCTCCCTCCCTGGTGTAATTCACTTAAACAGCAGAAAGCATATATTAAGTTTTCCAGAGCAGGAGTGGTATATGCCATATAGTTGGCATATGGAATTTTTTAGTCCAACTGCCATTTCAAGGTTATCCATTCCACAATAAAATTCTCGGGTTTTATGCCCCAAAAATCAAGCTGCTTGTAATTAGTAATGGAGGCATTCACCATCTCTACGCACATTTAAAGGAACAGAGAACAAAACAGTCCTTTTAAAGCGGATGAAGAGACTGGTATAAATTAAGTCACCAAACATAATAACAGAACAAAGATTATTCCATTCAAATCAGAAGCTGATTTATCACTTATGTAAAGATAGTTCCTAACAGATAAAAACAAGAAAGACTTTTATGATGTGTTTCTGTTATTACAAAGTTGCTGTCTGTCTAATTAATCATTAATCACTCGTCTCCCTGTCCCTCCCATGCACACACCCTAATGGGTTTTATCCACTTTCTCAAAGCATATGGCCACAGTTCTCACAACATGGTAAGTTATCCCTTAGAGAAACTGCAGGGTTATTGAAGTAGAACGTTCCATTTCAAAAAAGAAGGAAATTTTTATTATTTAAAAACACTCTCCTGACACTAAACATGAGTTTCTACTACACACAGACAAGACCTAGAAACCATTAATGAAAAGACTTACTCTCTCATGAAATCATCTGGGCTCTTCTAGTACTCTCATTCACTTGTCACCAACTTTGAGTCCTGTAGAGTTTAGATAAGCTGCTGCAACAAACCATTTCTTTCAGCTTGAAGGCATTCCAGTGCAATAAACTGGAGGCAGGAAAGCACAGATCTGTATATTTCCCATGACAAGTCACAAACATCAAGAAAAAAAAATTCAGAAAGTTACTAAAACCCCTTGTCTTTCATGCTGTGCTGAAAATTTTGCAAGAAAAAAAGCTTACATTTTCCTTCTCCATCCTTCTCCAAGATACATAAAAATATAAATACTGCAGCTAATTTTTCTCTCAAAAAAGAGAAACACTAAGCTGTGCTCAACACTCTTGTGTATGCTGAGATGCAGGCAAGAGAGCTACACCAGAAGAAAACTTAGGGATGAGGAAGCTGTTCTACTGTCCACTCTCCATAACAGTTGGACCATTTCTCCTCAGTTTAAGTGTTCAGCCATGTATTCAGCTTTCACTGCTACAAGCATGACAAGGTTTTCAAGGCAGGTTGCATTTTTCACAAATTCATTTTCTAGGAGTGATCTCCAAGCTGGAGGTTTGCAGGTGTTGGTAGACAATTCACAGCTTGTCCAGAGACAGTGTCCAGCTCTTTCTGCAGGGCCCTACAACCCCAGACAACTTCTCACTTGACTGAGGCCCATGGGTAGGCACCCAGAACACGCCGATTGATTCAGGTAATTAATACTTCTTCATCCACTAGGATGAGATAGGACAGCTGCTACAGCTACACTAAATACAACTCTCGCAGTGGAGTTGTTTTGGATTGCATTAAACTTTATGTCACTGTGTAAGCACTGGTACAGTTTCACTGCTTGGCAGGTAACTCTGTGGTTTTAGTTGTGCCTCAACGGGTGGCCTTCAGCTGGTGGTAGTTTAAAGAGACTGACCTTACAACTTCAGGAAGTCATTAAAAAGTTCTGCTCTGAATGACTGTTTGACTCCATGCTCTAGGGTGTTGGCCTCATCAAGTACAACCTCCAGTTTAAGCTTAATCTTACTAATAGACTGCTTTTATTTACTTTTAAAGGCCCTGCTCTACTTAAAGAATCAATCTGATAAATCATGACTACAAGACAGGATATTTATAAACTAAGAGACAGTTACTGATGATTATCCTGACCTGCTAGTTGTAGTTAGTTACTGAGATAAAGAAAGATGTCAGTATAGTTTCTTAAGAATCCTAATCTCAGATAAAGGCTTATCACAGCATCCACCAAGAATATATTCTTGAGAAATTTGATAGTTAACCATTTAACAGAGAGAGAAGCAATTTCCCCCATAAAAATAACGTAATAGAAACCAGATGCATGTAGACACAAAATATATTCAAATAAACTACAGTACCTATAGCATATAGGATGGAAAGGCAAAAGCTACATCATCACCCAGGCAAGTACTGGCCTTTCAGAGCAGATCTGTTCTGAAAGATCTCAGGCAGTTCATTTGTAACCACGGGTGTCTTACAAATCTTCCATTATGGGCATTTCACACCACTGTCACTTTCCTCAGATAGCTCAATCTCAGTCATAATAAAGGACTGACAAACAGGGTAATGGTCAGGCATTTGGTCTCAAGTAAAGCAGGTCAGATCTTTCAGAGCATTTACCTGGTTCAGCAGACTCTGAAAAGCCAACACCTCCTCGAGTTGCTGATCCTGCTCCAGTATTTAAATGATGTATACTCCTCAAGTCCCTTCTCAGGTTCCCCTCTCCTGCCTTAATTCTCATGCATGGAGTTAGTTCCTAACCTGTCAAACTCAGTGGCTTCACCCATGGAACCGCTGGCGTTTGGCAGAGCAGCAGTGACTCTACTCTGAAGTAGTTCTGTCCCTGAGAGAGGGATGAAGTGACACGACTGGGCTACTCCTGTACTGACAGAAAGCCAAGAAACCATACAAGGAAGCAAGTGAATGGAATTTAAAACATCAAGCTAGAGCTTGCTTTCTCTGTTCGGCAGTAATATAACATTACTCTGAACATAAACACTTGTAAATTCACTACTGGAAAGTAGAGGGTTTTCTCCTCCGTGAGATAAAGTTATTTTATATAATGCGTGTGATACATTTCAATTTCCTACATCATCATTAGTAATCTTTAATAGAAAACCCTCTTCTTAGAAACTGGCTAAGTTTGACGAATGTTTTATTTAAAAAAAAAAAAAAGAAAGAAACCCACCATATGGTTAATTTCCTCCCAGTGAAGTTTCAAGTTAGAAGTCTGAATTCCATTTTACTGCCTACTAAACTAATAGTGTATTTAGCAAGCTCTAAATTATTCCCTGCCTATTAGACTTGACTGTTTCCCTCCCCTCAGAGAATTCTGTTGTCTTACAGTGTTACATCTTTAGCTACAAGAAACAGAAACCAAACTCCAGCCGTCACGTAAGAGGCCCACATCCATCCCAAATATCAGCCAACGGAAACATTAAGATCTTAAATTAAAAAAAGGACTGATATATTACATTATTAATCTTGTTGTATTAATCCCAAGCCTCTCCCTCAAATTCTTGGCTCCTGCCACTTACTTCTACATACAAAGTTTGCACGGGCAACACATACTTTATCTCCCAATCAAAGACATTTCAAAGTACTTCAAAATAATTTGAGTACTGTTCTGCAAAATCTATTCCCTATCAGAATATTCAAGAGACAGTAGAATCAAACTGTCATGTAGTCAGAACTAATACAGGTGCAGAACACCAAGTCTTTGGTATTTGCTATAGGAAAGAGACTGACTTGTAAAGATTTAGTTATTTCATTAACAATGACTTGGACTTTCTCTTACCCAGAAACTTTACAATTAGGAAGCATCCTAATAGTAGGTGTTATTGGGTGTCAAAGCCCTACATTAGAAGAACCACAAAACTTAAGGTGACTTAAGGCAAACCCTAGTATACAGCACATCCATTTCTGACAGAAAATACTGAAAAACATGCTGAATGACAAACTGAAGGAAGAGTTCTCACATTGAGATCTGATGTCAAGTCGTCCAGGAGAAAGACTCCCTTTAAACTCATTTAATAGTCTCAAATTTAAGACTTGCATATTTTTCAAACTCTGTTCCGTCTCGGAGGTTGGGTATTGTGTTAACTCCTTCTCAGAAATGTCAACAAAATAAACTTTTAAGTTATTGCATGTGGCTCCTTCCTCCCAGTCATCTTCTTATTTCCTAGCCCATTTCCCCACACTGCACATCTCCAAGGCCTTGCATAAGGATGGGTCTCAGCACTTCAAACCCTGCTACCAGCAGTTACTTAAATGCAGTTAATTAAACAAACTAAATATTGCACCTTCCAAACTTTGGAGTCCTTCCTGTAGGCTGGGGAGCCAGAGAACAGTGCTGCTGCCTATGACAAGTTGTCACTGAAAAACTTCTCTGTTGTCAATACTTACTGTCATGTATATTTTGTGATGCTCAGGCTACACCAAGAACCCTGAACAAACAGCAAACATCACAAAGAACCAGCAGCTTCATTACTGCCTTGGTTATACCGACAATTCCCTCTTTGCTGTCACCTGCAAAGCCACTGGAAGACTTGCAATTAGATAATCTGTCTGCACAAATATTCCTGCTCCTGTGAAATTGCAGTTTCACAAGTCACCTTTACACTTCAGAATGATGCACTGAAATCACAGCTCCAGATAGGAAACAGAACTTTAATTCAGTACTTTTTCTAGTGTACTCAAAGCCACATTCTACGAGATCAGTACCCCCCCTCAGATTACACCACTTCTATTTGCTCTCTGTGAATTAACACAGAAATATAATTCAACAGCCTTTCCTTTTATCTAGCTAGCAGGCAAGAAAAGAAAACCAGAGGCTTCCAGAAGAGTTCAAAATGAAAGAAGAGCTGGCATTAGCAAGCTGCAGAAAGAAGCCAATTCTGTTCCTGCACTTCTCTAATAAATGCTACTTTATCAGATTAGGTTTCTTTTGAGAAGAGGCAGGGGGGAAGAGGGGGAGAGGCGTGGAATAGTCACACAACCCAGTGATACGGGCTAAACTCAGAGAGGCAAAGTGTTATTCTAAAGTCTTCCTTTCAAGGAAAAGAATTTCATACACTCAGGCTTCACACCCTTACAGCCAATGTACCTATTACATCAGTTCATTGCTGCAGACTGACTGTTATTCATAAAAACAAGAGTTTCAGCTAAAGTCAGCAAGAAGCACAAGTATTCCAGGCAATACGTCCTGTAAAATTCATGGAGTCACAGGGACCAAGAGTTGCAGTTACACTGGAGTAAACTGCAAAACCTCAAAATGGCAAGTTATATGAGCAGTAGCAAGTACTACAGGCCGAAATCTGATGAACACATCACATACATTAGTCATCTCAACAGCTTCTTATACCCACAAGCCTCATGATCCCAGCACACTAATTCATCAGTTTACACTGACACTGTATTTTAACTGTATGCAGCCATTTCATTTTAAGGTAAAGTTTGCTGGCAAGGGATATCACTTGCCATGAACGACTTAAAGAGTTTTCCAGGATGCCAAGTGAGCAAGCAAGTAACGCCTGATGTTCATAAATGAGCTCAAATATCTGTAAAGGAACTTAACAGAAGAGCAAGGTAACTATTGCAGGTAATTCTCAATGAAATAGAGGAGTGTGCAACACTGCAGTGCTTTCTGTATCAAACAGGACATTTCTGCCTTGCAACAGTTTGCTGTTCTTTTGATGCAGTTGGTTATAAAAGTACTAATGCAACTAAATTATTTCAAGTGTATTAGTCATCTGCACTTCTCGGACTAAAACGTCCATATGGCCAACACTCAGATCTTAAAGAGAAATACTACATATAGCTTCTTTCAAGAAGCCCAGAGATTCGAGCCGACCTTCAGTCACCTTTAGCTTCCCAAGCACACAACCCCTCACACTCGAGGCTACAAAACAAACGAAAGAAGCTACAACTCCAAACTTTGCCTAGGAACCACAGGTCTGTCCCTCTTCAATCCCTGTGCTGATAACACAAGTCTCCACCATTATCAAAATCGATACCAAATGCCTGGAACGTCTGGGGTAGGTTTTTGGGAGGTTGGGGTTTTTTTGCCGCCCCCCCCCCCCCTTTTTTCTTTTTTTTTCAAGGCTAGGATCACACCAATAAGTGTTTTGCCTTTTATAGACCAGACACTTAAAATAGGAGTTTCCAAGACAGCAGAAAAAACCGCCCAGCGTTATCAGAGCCATCCGAGAGGCGCCTCAGGGCGCACCCCCACGGAGCGGAGAGGGGACGGGGCACGGACAGCAGCGACCACAAGCACTTTCCTGCACTTTTAACAAGATATTGTCCCTCCAGGTGGGGGGATAAAGGCAGATTTCTTCAGCCACCGGGGCGGCGAAGAGCCCCCAGCTCACCGCTCCGGGACAACTCACTGCCCCCCAGCAGGGCTGGCCCAGCTTTTCCCCGGCCCGGGGCGGGAAGGGCCGAAGGTGGTTTCCAGACAGGAGCCGCAGAGGTCCAGAAAACCTCCCAAAATTAACCCCTTCCCGGCTCCGGACACCGCTACCGCCGGGGGAGCCGCTCCGTGACGGCCGGCACACCTGTGGGCCACAGGCCGGGGCGGGCGAGCTCCGCGGCGGCCCAAGCGGGGTCCCGTGAGGGGAGAGGCGCGGGGGGGGTGCGTGTGGTGTGTGTGAAGAGACCGCTACTCACCCGCACCAGGTTGCTGACAGCGGCCTGCACGGCCGAGACGGGGGCGGTGAGGTCGGGGATGGCCTTGCCGTCCACCTCCCCCTCTTCGTGCATGATGACCAGGTGGGAGATCTGCTGGGCCACCGGCTCCAGGATGCTCTCGATGGTGCGCGTGTGGAAGACAGGCATGGCGGCGGCGGGGCGTGGGGGCCGGGGCCCGAAGTCCGCACAAACTCCTTCCAAACTCTTGTCCCCGCGGGCTGGCGCCCCGCTGAGAAAGCCGCGGCCTCCGCGCAAGGAGGAAAAAGGAGGAAGAAAATAAACGAGCCCTCGGGTCCTGCCCCTCCGCCCCTCAGGAGAGCGCAGCAGCCCGCAGAAGCGGCTCCCGGTTCAGGCTCGCGGAGGCGGGACTCGAACTCGCTGCCCTCCTGCCTCCCCCTGGCAGCGCCCACCCCGCACTGGCACCGCTCCTCAGCCAGGCGGCGGCTTTTCAACCACCACAACCTACCCTTCCCGCGGCCGCCCGCCCCCTCGCCCGCCTTCGCCCAATAGCCGTGCCGGCTCCCTCGCTTCCAGTGGCGCAATGCCGCGTCCATCAACATTCCAGAGCGTCCCCCCAGCCTTTCCCGCACCGCCCGCCTGCCCAACCAAGCTCGGTTGCGCGGGCGCTGGTTTCCCAGAGTTGGGATGACGTCAGACGTTCTGGTGTCCATATAAGGAGAGGATTAAAGCCGGCAGCCGGGATAGCGGCCGAGGATGGGGGGCGAGGGCCGTTCGGCGGCGGGAGGGGATCCCTACGCCCCGCCCGAAGTTGGGTCCGTCGGGACGAGGCGCGGCCGCCCGGCTGGGTGCGTGTGGGAGGAGCGAAGGGGGTGGCCGAGGGGAAGGGGTACCCCCTCATCCCCGTTCCCCAGCTGTCGTTTATGGCCGGCTGCCCGTGGGGAGCTCTCCTCGGGTCTCCCCCCACCACCACCGCCTCACACACATACGGCCTTCCCCACAGAGCGCCCGCAGCCGGCGCGCCCCGGGCGGGGTCCCAACCGCTTCCGCCCCACAGTGAGGAGAAGTACTGGGAGGTGGCGGAGGCCGTTTCCCGCCCGCGTCCCGCCTGAGGCGGGGGGTTCGCCACCCCCCTCCTTCCCCCCCTTCTCTCTGAGGCGAGGAGGGCGACACCCCCCATCCCCTTCTCTGAGGAGGAGGGGTCGCGGCGGGACGCCCCGTCGGGAGGTCCATCAGGCTGCCCCGCTGCGAGGGGTCAGTGCCGGGCTCCCCCAGCGAGTCGTTTTTTACCTTGACCCTGTGGTGATGGCGGAGGGGGTGTGAGGGGGAGTCCGTTAAATTACATTCAGGCGCGGGGTTTGGGGGAAGGAACGCGAGCCGTGGGCTGGGAGTAACGCAAATTCCCGCTTCCCCCGTGGCGCTGGGTCACTGGGCCGCCGGTGAAGGGGCGGGGAGGGGGGGGGGGGGGGGGGGGGGGGGGGGGGGGAGTGCTGTCCCGCACACGGCGGGGGTGAGGCGAGGCGGAGCACGGCAGGGCCCGCTCCCTCCGGGCGCGGAGCGAGGGGCAGCGGGGTTGGTCTATGCTTCGTCCTTTCCTTGGTAACACCAGCACAGAACTAAGCTTGAGTATTGGTTTTTAGGTATTTTTGTCCCGGCGCTGCTATTTTAGGCTATAAATTCGATGTTCCCCTCAGGCTGGCTTTCCCTCCCAAGCGTTTCGCAGCGAACGGCAGGCTTTGTGCACAGCGTTTGAAGGCAGCCGGTCCTGCCGGCAGACACAGGGACTTAGAGAAAAAGCAATTAACTCAGTAAAGCTTCTGGTCTTTATAACTTCAAGTACCGGAGTTGTCACTGGTGGAGCTACAAGTTGTAGGCTTGAAGAGGTTAAAAACCCCAGAGTTTTTGTAGGGTTAGAAATCTTAGCAGCGTTTTTCCTCTCTGAATTTCTTTTTTTTGTTGTGTTGCTCTCTTTTTTTAAAATTTGTTTTTTTTAGGATGCTGAGAATTATGTTTATGTGCCTGTACTTTTTGAATCTGCAGAAGTCAGACAACTGAATTCCATCTTGTACAATTCAGTTTTCTTTGGAAAGAGGTATACCTGTAGGCTTGATAACAGCTAATCAAATTATGTTACTGGCATTCAAAACATACTTAAAATATCAATGTCTCAGCAGTAATGGGTATATTAAGTCACTCGAACTATGCATGTAGAGTATTTAATGGGTTTAGCTGTTGGCTGTATAGCATTGTATTTCTTGTTTCTTGTATATTGATTCCCAGCAGTGCCTCTTTAGCATATTATAGATCAGTAATAGTGTGCACACATAAAAATCCTTCTGGATACTAATGTGCACCAGCTGGGAATTACAAAAAGCAATTAGTCCATGTTATGAACTAATAATCTGCTGAATTCCACTTGGTGGAAGTGTGCAAACTTAATAAACCGCGTATTTAGTCAGTTGTGGGACTTGCGCCTAAGCTCTCTGATTAAAAATAATTAGTTTAAGTCTGGGACCTTGTATAATAAATTCAGGTTGAGATATGTATATGCATGCATATGTTTTTAAGAAAAGTGTTATTATAAAAGGCTGTCTTGGTGGCTCTAATAAGTATAGTTACTACTGTCAAAATGAAATCTAGAACAGATGGATATTTTTGGTAGCCTTCTGAAGCTTTGCTCATCTACAGAGCTAAAATATGTGTGTTTGTATTTGGGGGGATGTTGGTTTTAAGAGTTTGCTTCACAATTTGGGTTATATTTGTGTAATTTTTGCCTGTGCAAAAATCAATTTTTTTGATTTTTTTATTGATGTACTGCAGGCCCATCTCTGAAGTTCCCTGCCTGCTCTTGCTGTGGCTACTGAACTTCTGAAGCCACATCCAGCAAAATTCCATGCAGTTAATAGCAATACATGTAGCAGTGCCTTTTTGGTTTTGGTTTTTTTCTCAAGTGCCACCTTTACAGTGTTTTCTCTTTCCTTTGCAGTATTCACGTCTGTCACACGGATGTCATATGAATAACAGCTTGGCAGCAGGTACTTTTTTTCCAAAAAATCATTTTCTTTTGCCCATTGCACTATTTAGTCTGTAATTATACATTAATTATGTTGCTACTGTGACATTACTTCTACAGTTTATTAAATCTCTGGGTCCTAACAGATGGTTAGAAAGTAATAATAGATTTCATCATGGTATTTTCCGTTTATTGAGCCCAAGGTGGAAATGTATGAATTCTTTTGTCCTCTTCCAGTATGATATCACACAGGCAACAATGAAGTCCCCAATGAGGAAAAAAGATGCTGACCTCCTTTCCTTTCTATACACTCAAAATTTTAGTATTGTTAAGAAGCAGTATCTATTATTAGCATTACAGTGGTGACTAGCGTCTCAAGTAAGTTAAAGTAGTTAGAATGAAAGGATTAGCTTTAAGACACTCTTTCTGTGTCTTTCACTATTTTGTAAGAACTCAGGTGAGTGGAGTTAACCTCAGTTCTGCAAAGAACTTCATATCTGTTTAGTTCTGGGTCTTGGCTGGCAGTTCTAGGAACTGCAGCAAGACCAACACGAGGATTTTTCTACACTGACTCGTCACCAGTGACGATCTGACCTAGATGGGAGCAATGGGTTTTGATGCTGCTTGGTTCCTAGCTGCCCTTCAATAGGTGTGTTGTGTTGTTAAAAGATAGAGGGGCTTACACCTGCAGAGAACACTGCATTGTATGGTCTTTGTGTATTTCCTTAAAAATAGGATGGTTGGTTTAAATCGCTCTTGTTGACCAGTTTAAGCTTCTCTGTTTTACTTTGCACTGAAATGGTCAGATACCTCAGCTGAGATGCATACAGTAAGTTCTCTTTCTTTTTTTTTTTAATCTCCCTTGCAAGAACACATCTTGATACTCAGTCAATTCTTGATTAGGTATTTTGCATGTAATTATCTTTAATTCATTTTCAAGGACCCCTGTATGTAAATCAGTCTATAAGATGGCCCATACAATGCTTGTATGTTTGTTCCTACGTGTTTATCAGCAGCTGTTTCAGCTCCGTGGGTGTTTTTTCCCCCCCCCACCTTTTTAGTTGCTTGTATGTATCGTCTCCTTTCCTACTAGTTCCTCATATTGGATTTCATTTACCAAAGTATTAAAGCATGTGTGTATTGGTAAGAGTAAGATTAGTTTGTAATTTTAAGTGTTTTGCTAGTTTGGAGTCTCATAAATTATTTATATCCCTATTGCAGAATGAACGGGCTCAGGGGTTTCTGCAATTTTGTGTTCATTCCAATTCACTACAAAGTCAAGGCCTTTGGACTGGCCAAGACTTCTGGAAAAGCCACTGGCTAAAATTAAATAATGCTATACTTGGCAATAATGAACTCTTTGAATACATGCATGTATGTAATTGCTTTTTCACTGGATAGGCTTGAAGGCCTTTAACTCTTTCATAGGTTTTTTATGGTTTAAATAATTCTCTTATTTAGTATGCATGCTAAAGATTTGTGACTTTGTATTACTAGGTACAGGAGTTTACTGCTGTCAGCAAGTACTAAATGGCTAAATTATACAATACTTAAGATATTACTAGGTAGCACCAAATTTCTGTATATATGTACATTTCTGTATATATGTATACTCTTTGCATATACAATGGAAATAAGAACCCACAGAATAAATTACATTGACATATTTTTGAGTTTCGTATCTGTGCCATATTCATTAGTTCATCTTGTCCCATATGTACCATGCCTCAGAGGAGCTTCAAGTAATTACAATAAAGAAAGAAAATTAACTTAATACAATAATACTTCCTTCTTCCTGCCCCGAGATCCTCAATCAACAGTTATTTTCACATAATTGGACCCTAGCTTGCAGAAAACTTAGTAGGACTTATTGTAAGGTTGGTCTGTGAATGTATAGATTTTTTTCTGTTCCTCATAAATACAGTGATGTCACAGAAAGGACAGTGTGTATTCAGCACTTGCCACTCATAGGTTTGAAGATCATTAGGAATGTAGTGAGTGAGTTGCAAAGGGAAGAACCCAGAATTACATTGATCCAGGCCACATTTCTGGGCTTGAAAAAACTCTCCTCGTGAATGTGTTATGTCTGGATTTATTTCAGAATATTTTTTAAGTGTGCTGAAAACATTATAATCTTCCTCTTGAAGACGACAATAGGAGACTATCATCATCTCCTCTATAGTTAAATTCATAGCTATTAAGAATTAAATTGTGAATCTGTTACACATAGAGAAGATCCCTGTGCTTTGCCTTACTTTTCTGAAGGGGTCAAGTGTTAGTAGGTTGCACAGATGAAAATACCCATGTAAGTATTAAGAGATAGGAATGTGAGATTCATAAACTCTGTCCTGAAGGAGCTTGGCTGTAAACTATTAGTTCTGTTGAAATACTTTAAAATAATTCCTTTAAATATTCTAAATATTCACTTTAAATTAGATTAATAATCACTTTAATGAAATACTTTAAAATCATTGTTTCAGGTATGACATTCCATCAAGTATTCATTTCACTGACAAAAAATAACACTTGAGTAATAAAAATTTTAATTTTTTTTAAAACTCTGCTAAAGATAGCAGAGTTCTGCTATCTTGAAGCTGCCGGATGATGAGAAGCAATAATTAAAGGCTACTAAGTTTGCTGCAAATGCTCTCAAATAAATTCAGGGGTGAAATCACTGAATTGCACAGTCAGAGAATGGTAAGGATTGGAAGGCACCTCTAGTCTGACCTCCCCCCACCAAAGCAGGGTCACCCGGTGCATGTTGGACAGGAACACATCCAGGCAGGTTTTGAGTATCTACAGAGATGGAGCCTCCACAGCGTCTCTGGGCAGCCTCTTCCAGTGCTCTGCCATCCTCAAATTAAAGAAGTTTTCCTTATGTGCAGATGGAATTTCCTGTGTTCCAGTTGGTGTCCATTGCCCCTTGTTCTGTCACCACTGAGAAGAGTTTTGTCCCATCTTCTTGACACCCACTATTTAGATGTTCATAAGCATTGATGAGATCCCCTCTCAGCCTTCTCTTTTCCAGGCTAAAGAGACCCAGGTCTCAGCCTTTCCTCATTAGAGGGATGCTCCAGTCCCTTGATCATCCTTGTGGAGCTCTGCAGGACTCTCTCCAGCAGTTCCTTGCCTTTCTCCAACTGGGGAGCTCAGAAATAGACACACTACTCCATGAAATTCCTATTTAGATTTTGGGCTCTGTGTATAGAAAGATGCCCCTGATGCCAGGCAACACTATTTTCCACGTGAGTGTGTCATTCTTTGCTGTTGCATACTGTGTCTGCATTGCCAATTAAATGTGGTACCCAGTGGTAAATTGTGTGAAAACTGCTGCAAAATGAGGGCCAATAGCCTCAGCAAAGCACACTGCCCTCGTGAAACATTTTCTCCTGAGACAAACTCTCTGCCCTCATTAACAGTTTCCCTCACAAAGCCGTTAGCCGAGCCTGTGCTCACATTTTTTCACTCATACTGTATTTGATTTACATCAGCTGAAGGAAATGGCAATGTGCAACAGTGACTCTGGAATTTAAACAGAAACCCACAAGGGATCTCCTAACTCCGGGCCAACTTCCAAATATGGGAGCAGAGAAGCAGCCGTAGTAGCCTGGGAAGCCATCCTCAGTGCAGCGAGGGACAAAATAGTTGGGAGTACATGAGCTTCTTGGGATTTGTTCAGAAAGGTAACTCCTGTAATGCTTTAGTCAGAATAAAGGAATGAAATACAAGTACTGGGACAGCAGAAAGAAGCCTTGTGGAATGTTAACTGTCTAGAGCCTGAACAACAGAAGTGCAGCTATTTTTTTCATTTCTATTTTTCAGTATGTAGTAGTGCCCTTAGCCCGAATCCAAATGTGTATCCGTACTCTGCCTCTAACAATCTGTTGGGTTTGTGGATTTATCAGGAAGAGTCATAAGAAGAATGCTTAATGGCAGTGACTATCGGGCTGAAATTCTGCCAGAACAGACTCTTTCAACAGAACTAAATCAGCCAATATTAGGCTTCGCGCTCTGCAAATCCTTATTCAAAGACTTAAGAAGGAAGAGAGGACTTTTTCAAAAAGCCCCAAGAAAGTAGAGGGTCAACAGATTCCGACTACCAACTGGTAGATTCACTTGTATTTAGCTGTTTCAGATTCTTGAGGCTTCTGACTTCCTTAAGCCATGGTAGCTGCATGTCAGCCGGGCCCATAGAGAAGCAGTGACCTGCAGGGCAAAGGAGTACAGAGCCAAACCAGCCAGGGCAAGTCTGACAGAGAAGGTGGCTGTGAAGGGGCTTGTTTCTATAGCGACTCACTGTTTAAAGAAACTTCTGAAGTGGTACCTTGTTGGCTGCTTTATAGGCAAGGGCTACGACCTTTTGATAGGATGAGGTTAAATATGGCTTCAGGAAACAAGGAAAATTAAGCCAATGTCTTATGAATTGAAAAGCCCTCTTAAGGAGGTGGGCTTTTTTTGGCAAAATAATTTGTAGGCTGCTTTCCCTTACTCATTGTGAAAAAGCTGTGAGTTTTGTTGAAAAAATAGCTCAGGCTAGGATGGCTATGGAAGAGATAGGGTGCTGCTTGTCCTGGGAGACCTCATTAGGATGAAGCTGGAAGTAGAAGGTTCTATTTTTCTTTTCAAACTGGTTAAAGGAACTATTGTGTGTTCTCTTACCAAAAGAGGTTTGATTGTGCTGTGTTTCAGACTTCTGGAACTGACTTTGCTGTCTGAACAACAATTGAATGCCACATCTCTAGGGTGGCATATTATGGTGATATATATGAGAGTATATTATTTATATGTTATTAGGCAAAAGCACCAACATTTCTCTCTGGAGGTTCTAAACAACTTACGTGTCTTCATGTGTTTCCCCTACCACTGCCACTACAATAAAGATACCATGTGCAAGCTGTAGAGTCCTAAATTTCAAGCCACAAGTCTCAAATTAGGATTGCAATGTTAAAGTTAAGTTATAGGGATTCAGCTGACGTGCCATCAGTGAAGGATTTAGTAGGAGTGCTACTAAATTACACCAACTGCCCAAAATAGGAAGTGTTGCAACTTCGATAAAGTTGTTACTGTCTAACTGCAGTTAAATTTTGTACTTTATTGTGTAAAATGACATTGCAGTGGCTGCTGTTTGAAGTATGTGTTTTACCCCTCAAAAGGCTTAAAGTCTGATGCCTGATTTGGTTCTGCTTTTCACCTCCCATCCCTGGACATGATCATGGATTCCGAAAAACGGTTTGCAGGGATGTAGAAGACTCTCCCTTGCAGTACATGCTTAAACTGCTCAGTCTTTAGTTCGAGATTAAAAGAATAAATGTGTGTTATCCATAGCTGTAAATGACAAAATAAGGGGTTCTGAATGTTAAGTGCTTATAACTTCAGTAGATATATTTTCACTATATCGTCATAAAAAGATGGTAATGATTCCAAAAGTTTATATGGAACAAAGTTCAAAAACCCAAAATGCTCAAAAGCTGTTAAAGCAAATCAATAGAGAATCCCATGGGAGTCTATTAAACACAGAGACACTATTTCTGGGTCAAGAAGATCCTCAGCTTTAGTTTTCATCTGGACATAAGTACTTAGGGAATTGTTAGTTTGTTCTTTTTTACTCTTTCATAGGCATCTTCTGTTGCCCCCTGTCAGAGCTGGGATAGTGTGCTAGATGACACACTTGGTCTCATTCTGTGCATCTTTATGTTGTTCCTGTAAAGTCATTCTACTTTAGCACCTCAAATCAAGAAAGAAGGACCAAAATAATTGGTGTGAGGGTAATGAGAAACTTCAGGGTGAGGACGTGCGATACAAAAATATCTCATCTGCTGTTGCTGTTACTTCCTCTTTAATGTGTGACTGAGCTTTTTTTCTGCTAGAATTGACTCATCTCTGTTACAACAAAGATACGTATTGTATAAACACAGCACTGTTCTTATTTTAAAATTAGCGATAATGTGGAGGAAAACAGAACGCTTGCTGCATCGTCATGGCCTGACCCTACTGACAGCCCAGTGATCCCAGAGACAGAGCTGTGGGTCAGGTCACAGAGTGGGCTTGCATCTGGTCACATGGCAGAGACCTCCAACTGCCACATGTGCTTTTAGCACTCAAAACGTGAGCTGTAAGAAAAAAAAAGTACTTCTGCTAAATCTATCTATTTGTATACTCCCATGCACCTTATTTACATGCTTATGACACTCTTTGAGAGATAGAATCCTTGCATCTCCTTCATGTAAGCTGGGAGTAAACTTGTGGCATCTGTCTTCCAAAAAAAGAACCCTGGAAACAACCTCCCATGGCTTCATGCAACCCTGTTTCCTTTCTAATTTCTAACTGCCTCTAACTAACATGACCTAAGAATTCCATGTGTCTTTAATTAGGTTTGCATTTCTCTTGGAGTCTGGGAGAGAGGGCAGAGAGAACATAATGCAATAGAAACCCAGGGAAAATTAGATCTGAAAATGAGGTAAAGAAAGCAGACTCGGAACAAAGGACTGAGACAGGGAGAAAATTTCTTTTGGGAAAATCATGTAAGCATTCTACAGAGAGGACTGCTTGGAGTATCTGAGGGCTTTCCTGAAGGGGGGAGAAGATTTTATTTTGTCTATGAAATGACAGTGAGCATAGACTTCATTTTAGTAAAGGAAACAGGCCTTCTATATTTTAATTTCAAAGTAATAGTAAAGGAGAAGAAGAGTATGGGTTTAAGCTGAAGCAAAACATTTTAAGAAATCCCCCCCATCTAAGTAGATACAGTCTGTGCATCCACAGCACAAAGGCCTTGGGAGGTCAGCTTCCTCCAGCTCCCATAGGAAACCGGTACTTTTGTCCCTTTCAGGAAGAGTTAAAAATAATATCACTAAGTGTATTTCCAAATGTGACTCTCAGTAGGGAAGGCCAGACGCTGCGCTTGCTGTTGTCAGTAGAGCTCTGTACCCTTCATGTGTTTCTGAGAGCTGGTTGTGGTACTTGATGGCTACAAAGTGTGTCACCTCGGGGCAGTTGCTTTCCAGGTCTTGCAGCTGAGAGGATCCTGGGGACAACACAGGAACCTTCACTACTGGATACTGGAGTCTGGTTCTCCTTTTATCTGTCTAATTGCAAAATATGGGATCATCATCAGTTGACTATTTGAAGTATGGAAAGAACTGTGGTTCGTGTGTCTGCACGGCTCCAACCCTAAAGGCAAGTACCTTTCAGGTGGTTATGGAAAGGCCCCCCAGAGCCCCTGCTTTTAACAGCCTGGGGAGCCCTTTGATTGCATGTCACATGTCCAATGCCACGAGGAGATATAAATGTTAACTGCCACATGTTATGGTAGGAAGTAAACCTGCCTGTGCAAGAACAGATGGCATTGCATGAGGGCTTTCTTATATGGAATGCAAAAGAGAGATTTTTATGTCCACGACGCAGATCAGCTGGGGAACACAACAGATAACACAGCCTTTGGATTTATGGATTCGGATTTGTGGACAGGCTTTACTTAAGAAAAAATTTGTTCCATTGCACACTAGCAAACAAGTTTCATTATACTTCTAAAAAAAAGAGGAAAGAATGCAAAAGGAGCATAAGTATTTTTTTAAGAACAAATAATATCACAGATGACCTATAACACAGTGCAAAAATCCAAAGCATTTATGCTGATTATAGCAGTGAGACACCTGTGTTTCCTTTTTTTTTTTCACACAGCCTTCAATAGTGGGTGCAAGCAGATAAGCTCAGAGATGCTGAGAGTGGGGAACCACGGCCTTTGTGTTGAAATCCTGCAGGTGGTACTGAATCATGCGATGGTCTGCACCACTGTAGAGGGAAGGGAGAAGTGTAAACTCTCCGTCCTGGCTGCTGCCCTTCTGCTCTCTCCGTCACCCACAAAGTGGGAAGGCACAGAGCTGCAACCCAGGCCTGGCCTTGGCTTGTGCCTCTAAGAGAACGTCAGGAAAAGAGAAAGAAAAAAATGACAAACCACAACAACAACAACAAAAAAAAAAGCAACCAAAACAAACCAACCCCAAACAAAGAACAACAAAAACCACACACACACACAAAAAAAAACCACAAAACCATCACGTAACCCACAAACAACTCGATATGCTGAATCTGCATAGCTTAGATGCTGCTCAGGATGTCTCCAGCCTGGGACTGAAATTGCAGGAGCTGCATGAAGGAAGAACTGGGAGAAGAACAAGAGGGAGCATGGACGTGCAGGCAGCAGAGAGAAAACTCCCCAGTAAATCCAGGACCAGAAGAACAACAGGTGCCGGAGGCCAAGGGTTGAGGTGTCTTGTCACAGAAGAACTATGGAAAGAATCTTGCCCAGCACCTGTCCATAGTGTCCCAGGCTTGGTTGTTCTGTGATAACATCTAAAGCTGCTAATATATATTTAAAAAGAAAGGAGAAGGGAGGAGAGGAGGCGAAGAAGACACAATGATAATGATGATGGCATTCATTTGGAAAGAGTCATTTAAGAAAGATTCAACTCTGGTACAAGCTGAGACAAAAAAGGAGTCCTAAGACAGAAGTAGCCATTACAATAAAATAATTGGGGTTTTTAGTGGGAACAAAATAACTTTAAAATACATGCAAACATTAATTGTTTTTTTTAATGGTGGCAATTGGCTTTGAGCCTGCAACAAAATATGTTAAATACTCTTAAGTTACAGCTTAATTTCAGTACATTTGAATACTTCAGCAATGTGTTTTCTTGCAGTTGGCACCATCAGAAGATAGCCTTTACAGTGAGAAGAGGTAATTTGCCACTACTGCTAATGCTACAGCAAACCTTTCCATATGCATGGAATGCCTCAGAGCTTTGGGAGAATCTCCTTTCTCTTTTCTCATTCCCAGCTAGCACCCTACAGCCACACCGAGTTCAGACTTCTTAGTATTCCGGAAGCAAAGATACATTTATTCAATATAAGAAACAGAACGTATTTCCTATTTACATTTTCCTCAGAGCACAAATACTTAAACAGTATTTTAATGGGAAGGTAGTGGTTGTCATATATATTAGACCACGTCAGACCCAACACTTTCAGAGGAAGGTGTAAGAAACCCTCCTTAGGAATTCCCACCCAAGGTAGAAAACTAATTTTTTTTTTCATCTCTGTAATGTGGCAGTGAATTTCTCCTGTTACTTGTCTTGCAACCCGAAAGGCTGAGCAAGCTCATTTCAGCCATGAAATAGTCCACACTGGGTCAGAATTTAGCTGCCTGCATTCCCCTACATATGAAAATCCCATCAGAGTAGTCTTTTTTACAGGCTGCGTGATTCACGTACTGACAAAATGACACTCGGAACTTACAAAACCACTGAGGTCACAAAACTCCCATTGTAGTCTATAAGAAGGATTTCATAATACATTTTCAGATGCATAATGATTTAACATTATCAACAGTGAATTCTCCTGTCTTGTTGCTACCAAAATTTACTATCATTAAGTAACTGAAAGTATTTTTTAGCAGCAATAGTAACATCAGTTTATCTACTGGTAGATTGATCTCTCTATTTGTGAATGTTCTGTTTTCTCTGTAGGAAATGGTACTACTGGTATCTATTGATGCTCTTTGCAAGTTCATTCAGCACTATCTATTTTTCAAAGGCTGTGTTAGACGTGAGCTAATACTCTCTTCTGATATTGGCATGTAACAAGTCCTTATTTCAGAAAAAAAGGAACTGAGACTATTTAAAATAAAATGTTGTCATTTTTTAATAATGCCTGGAAATTGCTACGTCATATTTTTAGGCTGAGTCTGTGGATGGCTATTTTTGAGCCATTTGAGAGCACTATTTCTATATGTTTGGGGTTTTTGTGATTTGACATGAACACAGTAATTACACAATTGAATGTTGATTGCCTTACTCTTAATGCACTCGGATGTGTTAAGAGGTGATCTCAGAGTCAGCTTCCCAGTTTAATGCCATTATGGGTTTTAACTATTATGGGCTTGGATACTGTTGATTCTCTTCTGCTGCATCTGATTCTAGTTCTAAGCTAATTCTTTTAACTTCTCTATCTCCAGTAATACACACAGCCAAGAATCCATTCTCTTGAATTCTTGACTTTAGGTGTTAGATTCCAGAGAGAGATGATATCACTTATGTCTCAACAGTCTCCTTTTCCTCCCCACTCTCATTCTTGAAATGTTTGCCATAGTTATAACTTCCTTACACAGGGATGACTTATTTACTGTATGTAAATTATACTATTGTAAGACTTCTGCATGTCTCTCAAATGCTTATAGGATTGTTTGAACATGTTGGAGTGGAGGACACTTAATATTAGCTAGTAGTTGTATATACACACATACAAAAAAGTGGCATTTATACCTCAGTCTTTTATAATTTCTACATAAGGTAAGTTTTGTCCCAGATTTCTTAAGTATTTAGCCCAACTTTGCAAAATTTTTTCCAAGTCCTAAGCATGCAAGGAAATATCTTTGCTGAAATCCTCATCTTACTGAATTAAGTAGCAGAACTCCCACATATTTTAATAGAGCAAGGAATTTACCCCTGAACATCAGAGAACTTACGTGACCTGGAAAAAAGTCCAGAAACTTTTTTCCCATTTGAGCATTCCCAGAGGTTTGCATTTGGAAGAAACTTGCGGAATTAATGCGACAGAATTCTGTGTATGTGCACATTATTCCCAAACACATTCAGTCTGGACTTAAACTCTGGACAATCCCGAGGTGCTCCTGGGTGTAGCAAAGGAAGCTGTGAAGCAGAGCAGGAGCTGTCCTTGGACCGTGTACATAAACACTCTGAACATTACTTACTCTGTTTAAAACTAAATCCAACTTCTTGCGGTGAATAAATTGCTTCTGCTGTACAAGTTCTAGCGACTGGCTCAGCCAGAGATGTGGTCACCGGTGTTTGACCACAATAAACAGTGATATGGTAAAACACAGCACAGTCTCTGCTACCTCACCC